>JBBPDC010151460.1:0-20993 GCA_037974485.1 Hemigrammopetersius urotaenia | reverse complement strand
ACACACACACACACACACACACACACACACACACACACACACACACAACCAAAATTTCTTGCAAACCACACACACACACACACACACACACACAGGTATACAGGTATGACCACAGATTCTTGCTGAGTTACCTAATAGCTTGTAAATGTCTAACACTTGATCCACATTGTAATTATAATTATATTTGGTGGCTTTTTTAGGTCAGTACTGATGAATAATTACGTTTATTTTTTTAATGACAAAGAAAGTAATATATATGTCCAGCCCCCCACCACTGACCCCTGGGCTCTGGAGGGAGATTTTCTCACAGCTCAGTCAGATGCTTTCACGCAGGGTTAGAGGCATGTTCCCTGTTCCCTGGGCGTCTCATCTACATCCATAAGGCTGATGAGCAGATTCCTTCGGAGAGTTCAGAGAAAGCCGGTGTCAGTTTACATTCTCTCATCGTCCTGTCAAATGCAGCACTCTATATATAGCCCCGCGCTGGCCTTCGTCCAATTAGTGTGGACAGGGCGTGGCAGAGCCGCCAAAGGCTACTAGGACATTTCTGCTGAGTCAGTGCAGGTTGCAGTGCTGAAAATATTAGAGACCAATGCAGTGATCCAAATGATTCAGCTGTTTTGAGGAGTGAGGTGCCCCATCGAGAAGAGTGACGAGATGAAAATCCTACTTTAATTCAATATTCATGCCCTCTTTCCCTCAGAGTAAAAACCATCAGCCCCTCTGAGGAGCCCCACACTCTACATCATTAAAAAAAGAAAGATCTCAATTTAAAAATTTCCCAAAGATAGCAGACACACTTCTTTTGGAACTTTGCAACACACCAAACTCTGTGACTGTTTCATGGTCCTCCATAGAAGATCAGAGTTGGAGACGGATCTGTTCTCATTCTGTGCAACTTTGCACTCATGGGAGGACTCAGCCACATAAATAAGTCTGTGGTGCTCTAGATTTTTCTACATATTCTCTAATGTTCATTTTTAATCACGGAATGGGAGTATCACTCTCTGTGCATCTTTTTCTATAGCAGCTCTTTGCACAGGCCTTATGTTATGGTTACAAGGCAAATGTTTTTATCACTTATCCATTTATTTCATAAACTGCAGAGTTTTATTCTTGGAAAAGTCTTGATTGAACAACTATAAATGAAAATATGTCCTTTCTAAGATGAGAGAATCTGTAACAGTGCAGGTCTGACTCCTTATTAACTGGTTGTTGGTGTCGAATTCTAGACTGTTCTTTAACTTTAAATGCACTCGTTACTGTTTCAGCACTTAATAGCTTAATAAATATTAACACTCGTCTGGTGATAGGTGGCTTTTTGCAGGTCAGTAGCGATGAATAAAAACAAATATGCCATTTTCGAGCATATAATGGTCCTCAAATGGTGAAAATACTGTGAATTTTTTGGTGAGCAAAGAAAATCGAGGGTTTTTAGTAAATATTAAGGGAGTGACGTGCAAATGTAGAAAATCTGTGTGTGCCAGAATTCTTGACTGCTATATATAATAAAAATATATTCATTTTGACTTAATTACTTTTATTCAGCAAGTTTCTTCTTGATTGGAAATGACCCAGAAGAGAATAAGAAGATGTCCAAGAGGCGTCACTGTGGAGAAAAATATTTCTCAGCTTTTATTTACATTTGAACAAAAAATGGCATGTTCCAAAATGATTCAATGGAATCCAGTAATCAATAGAAAAGCCTTTATTGGCTCTTACAGCAATCAAGTGCTTGCTATAACTGCTGAGGAGCTTTCTGCACGTCTCCACTGTTGTTTTCCCACAGACTGGGACAGACTGGGACAGGTATGAATAATGCTGGACATGCCACTTTTTGTTCAAATGTAAATAGAAGCTGAGAAATATTTTTCTCCACAGTGACTCCTGGGAGACGCCTGCATCATTTCCAATCAAGAAGAAACTTGCTGGTTGATTAAAAGCCAAAATTTCTCAGCAGTATGAATAATTCCCTTGACTGTATACATACTAAACAATAAAATCACCTGCCCAATATTATACAGGCCCACATGACGCCAAAACCCGTCTCACCCATTAAGGCATGAACTCCGCAAGACCTCTGAAGCTGTGCTTCCATTATAACAAATGAATTTTTTATTTTTATACGTCTATAATTTTAAACAACTGTTAGAGCTCAGTACCTCCCGGTTTATTTCTGCTTTTCATGCTCTGAGATCTCATATTTAATTAAAGTAATGGAACAATCTATAAGGTTTCAGCTCTGCATTCCCTTTAGATTAAATATGAATACACTCCGCCGTTGTGAGGACAGCTTTCGGATTAACATGCAAAATAATTATCCAGAGTTATCTGCTGATGACCCAGGCAGCATCGCTCCCGTTACTCTGACGGGGGCACCAGGCTTTAGCGGTCCCTCGTTAATGAATTTTTAAGAGGGCTCTATCATAATATCCCGGGGGAAAATAGAGGGCAGACTGGGAGAAAAGAGAACAAACTGGGAAAAAGTGGCTCTTATGTAATTCGGTTCCCTACATTCTTCACCCCCCACCCCACCCACCCCACCCATCTGCTCCACTGCTCTGCCTGTTAAGTGTGTCCCAATCGGTCTAAGCACTGAGAGCCCAGCCCACTTTCATAAGAGCCACTCTCTCACCATCCACACACACACACACACACACTCGCCAGCAGCCCAGCGAACAGTCAGGAGCTCGAGTGACCAGTGGTGAGACACAGCAGTGAAGGACCCAGCCCAGCCCAGACCAGCAGGATGGATGTTTTGAAGAAGGGATTCTCCATTGCTAAGGAGGGAGTGGTAGCTGCAGCCGAGAAGACCAAGGCCGGGGTGGAGGAGGCCGCTGCCAAAACCAAAGAGGGGGTCATGTATGTGGGTACGTACAGAATGCTTTCAGTTACACAGAGACGTATGGCGTTACTAGCTCTAACCTGGAACACCTCTGGAGTAGATATTAGGGTCTAAAAGTGAAGTGCAATATTTCTCTTCCAACATAACCTTAAATATATATATTTCATCAAATCTAAAAGTGAAGCGCAATGATTCTTTCATGTGCAATTTTCCTCTTGCATATATATACATATATACATGCATAAACATATATATTTAAATTTATAGTTTTTATATAGTTGTTTTCCCTATAAGTTATCCTGCTTTCTCCTCTTGTTTTGTCCACTTTGCTGCTGTTACGATGCAAATTTCCCACCTGTGGCACTTTTTATCTTATTTTTAAAATGATCAGAAAGCTACATGTATCAGATCACAGGCATTAAGATTTAGAAGCGTGTCATTTTACGAACAGTGGGTTTTATGTAGTACCAATTTTTTTTTGAGCTTCAATTGTTTGCAAATGATAATATGCATAATTTGCAGCAATGTAAATCATTTAAACCTCTTTTGAGGTGAAGAGTAACCGGAGGACAGGTGGAACTGGGCTTACTTTTATAAAGCAGGGAGAAGTGGAGCTGCTTTTCCTCTTCGTGTCTGAGAGCAGAGCGGCAGGAGGAGGGCTGGCGTCAGTATCTGAGCTGTGTGTGTTTATCAGATTGTGGTCCTGATGGGCAGCGGCGCTGGAGGGTTGGTGGACTGGCCAGTGTCTACCACCTGCCTGCCTGCCACACTGCTTCAACTACCAGATTTATCAGGCTGAACAGGGCAGCGCACACACACACACACACAAAACACAACCCCCCCCTTGATACGCTCCCCTGTGTCATTTCATCATGCTGGCCCCGTGCAGCCCTGTGGCTCCGTCTGTACTTTGCCTGACTGCAGTGGGTGGGGAGGGAGGGAGTGATGCAATCAATTCACACCAGAATGACCAGGACACCGCCGGTTCACCAACCACAGGATTTCAAACAATATTATTTTAAGCTCCTGTCTGACATCTGGAAGCTTATGCTCTCAAAATTAAAATAAAAAATGGCAGTAAAGATGGTCCTGGATGGCAATACCATTAGAATAATCGCTTTTGACACTGAATCCCATTCATAAAGGTTCCAGTTTTTTAGAACCATGTCAAAGAAAACATTTCGGAACCTTTATTTTTAAGCGGACGTTTAAATGTGTTTACTGTTCTGATGTCACAAACATGATTAATTTACATTTCGTTTCTGAGTTTCATCTTCAGTTCTCACTGTAGATTTTAGAAATGCAAGGATAAATCCATCGTATGGCCCCTTAATATATTCTACGTTTATATAGTTTTATTATGGGGTCCTTCCGTTCTGTTGGGAATGGAGCTTCATAATGAAATTAAATACTGAGATTCTCAGAGTTAGTATAAATAGCAGATCTGTTAAAAATGAGTAGTTATTTCAGAATAATGTTTCAATGCAAATATGCAATATAGATTTATACTTAAATTATTTTTAAAGGGTCCTAAATGCTTCATGGGCGAATAACCTAAAACTGTGTTGACTGTGTTTGTCAAATAACGTTTAAATAAACACTTTAATTTTTGTTATAATGATGTTCTTAAAGATGGTACTCCACTCCCTACATAGTGTGTTCTGGCTCCAATACCCAAATAGTGCACATTTTGTCCAGCACACGTGACTGAATCCCAAATGGCAATTGGTTAACCATAATATACCTTTATGTGCAGGACAATGCATTTTTATTCCTATATAACAGTGAGACATAGTCATTGTTGTGATGAATGTGTTTGTAACTGCCCCAAACATCAAAAAAGCAAGTCCCTTAGTTTATTCACTGTAATTTCACCAGCTACAGAAATGACAGATCGGATCTTAGTACGGAAATCACCCTCTTTAGGGGTGTTCCCTCTTTCTTAATTCCTTGTTCTCTACTGTTATGGAGAGAATAACAGGGTTGATAATGTAAACTCATAGGTTTTTTATATACACTCTCAAATTCATAGTAAAGATACCAGAACGGGTTCTTTGCGTGTTGCCTGACGAACCTTTTGAGTTAGGTTTTACTTAAACAAGCCATGTGTGTGTGTGTGTGTGTGTGTGTGTGTGTGTGTGTGAAGGACCTTTTTTAAAGAACTGGTGAGAACCTTTTCATCTTAGGTTTTTCACACTTAAACGTTTCATTTACAAATAAACCGATTAAACTGGTACTACTATGGCATCCCTCACAGAACCCTCTGTGGCCCCTCTATTGTAAAGAGTGGAGTTCTGTTCTGGTCTGATGTTTGGGTTGGTGTTAGTTAAAGGTCAGACCTCTTCTTTTAAGGTCTTTTGAGGTACAAACACAGTCCAGGGCATGACGATGATACGTGGCCATATCTGATTGTGCAGCGTGGCTTTTCCTCTGCCATGGGACGAGAAAGGAATGAGTAGAAAGGGCAGAAGTGGCTACACCCAGTGTTAAAGTTTCAAGTTTCAAGTTTGTTTCCATATACAGATCAGGAACATTATGAGCAATAATGAAATTCTTGAACACTCAAGTTTGCGATGTTAAGAAAGCACTTAACACAAGTAGAATAAATGAAAGTTGTGTGATAGTAAACATACGGCTGTAGTAAAATAACTAGGGCTCTGTGGACAGCAAGACAGTGTTTGATATTAGCATGTATCTGAGTGTCTGCACTCTGAGCTCAGAGGGAAAGTGTGTGTGTTTCTTCAGATCCACCCGAGAGGTGATGGTGGGCACAGTGGAGAGCCTGGTGTTCAGCAGGGTGGGACCAGAGGCTGTAGTGTGTTTTCCTTCTGCAGTACAGGTTGATACCTGTTAGTTTTATTATTGTGTATTAGGGTATATTTGTATCACTATTGGGTCAATTTTATTTCCCGTTATTTATTATTGTGTGTGTGTGCGTGTGTGTGCGTGTGTGTGCGTGTGTGTGCGTGTGTGTGCGTGTGTGTATGTGTGTGTGGTGTGTGTGGCTTCTCAGCCACTTTCATAAAACCAGCAGTTGGTGATGGGAGCTGATGGGAGGAGTGGAGGGGTGGAGGAATGGAGGGAGGATGGGTGGTGTACAAAGTGCATTAGAGCTAGAGTTAAAAGCTTTATCCCCCCCCCCATACACACACACACAAACACACACACTACCTTCCCCAGAGAACAGAGATCAGACACTATTGCGAAGTAAAACATCGCTTTATGTTTCTGCCTTTTGTAACACACCCAAATCACAAAACTCGAAGTCACCTGAGTTTTCCTACATACAAAGTTATTTCCATATTTTTAGTATTTTTTCCCAATTTAGCTGTGTCCAGTTCTACCTATTAACCAAGACTCAGTTTCTTAATAAAGCCAGCACTAGTAATGTGATGTGATACTGCATTTTTTCAAACTAAAGTTACTGCAACGTTTTTGGACAACTCAACACGCTTGGAGGAGAATACTAACTACCAGTTCTGTTACATTATCTAATAGACATCCGTGCAAGCTGTGGGGGGTGGTCAGGGTGAGGCCAGCTGGACTGTGTGATTGAAGACACATGATCAATAACAAGGCCAGCCTGAGATATTGATGGTAGGACCAGTGATTAGATAGTCGCACCACTCCAGCCGGGCTCAGTACACCATTAAAAACTGTAGTCTCACTTTAATTGTTAACAAATTATCTGGAGAAACTTGGCTGACTAACAGTACTGGTACTGGTACAGGATTAGGATTAGATTTAATTTATCTGTTAGGTTTAGCCGAATGTTTAACTTAAAGTTCATTAAATAAATATAACCGGTGTTTACCCTCAGAACTCAGAGTGTATCAGTAAACTCTGATTTCAGTAAATATAAACAGTGTAAAACAGTCTAGAACCGGAGTTGGTTCTCCTACACTCGCTGTTTGCTGCTCTTTCTATCGGTGCACCGCCGCTCAGCTGTTCTCCGGAGCCCCTCTCTCTGCGGGTTTTCCGCACCCACCTGTGGGCGGAGACTATCCTGAAAGTTCTCTGGGTTCAAAGATTTTGTGTTTATTCTGTTTATTTATAAAACCTAAAATAAAATAAATGTGCTCGTTTTTTCCTTATTTTTATTTGTGTGACGCCATTTTTAAAACCCCAATAGTGTTTATTATTATTATTATTATTATTATTATTATTATTATTATTATTATTATTATTATTATTACATGTTTTTAAATTACAGTAACTTTGGTTCAACGTCACCCAGAAACACCAATCAAAACTCAGCATGATGTCTGACTTGTCCTGCAAGCTAAGCGTCTATAAAACATCTACAGTGGACCTTCCAGATAAAGTGTTGCTGCATTTTGGTATAATTTTGTAAAAATAAAGATTCTGTGTGGTAACCAGACCTCCTGTAAGAGACTCAGAGAGCTGTAGATCTGACCTCACAGCGGTGCCTCTGGATTAGCATGTTAAGATGCTCCTTCACTCTCGATCAGAAGCAGAGCCAGAGAAAAGCCCAGGCCTCCGTGTTTGTCTCCAGGCTCTCAGGAATGTGCGTGTTTTGATGTTTAAATCGGGTCATTGTACTGAAGGAGGACAAAGCTTTACTTGAGGAGCGCGTCAGCATTCCTGTGCGTGCGTGTGTTTGTAAGTGTTGGAGGGACGTGGTTCTCACTGCTGTGGGATCAGGGATCAGAGCTCAGGCTTGTTCTTCTGGCCGCTGCTGCGACAGATGGACCATGCCTGAGATTACAGGGGGCTGTTTAGAGCGGCTATTGTCCAGTTTTGGACAGGATCAGAGTCCAAACTGTTAAGATTCTATAAGAAATGATTCAAAGCATCAAGAAATCTCAAATTTCTGATTTATTACACATATTACTGGAGCTGGAGCACGACGGGATGAACAATTTTTGATGAACAAGTTTTACAATTTTATTCAAGATTTGTACATTTATGCATGTGCAGTTTCCCACTGTGGGACTTATACAGGTTTATCTTATTTAAGCTCATTTTGTCTTTTTAAAAAAACAAAATATGTCACAAAAATAGAAACTTTTTTAGCGATCTGTGTCTGCATCAGTTCTGAGTTTGTAACAGACAGACTTAAATGGTTCATATGTTTTGAGGACATTAGTGTGGATTGGATTTGGCTCCTTCTGCCCTGAAGGAAGAGTGGACCTGACCTTTCTCTCCTGATGGAGGTTTTGTAAGCCGATCTGTACTGAGTCTGAGAACAGAGAGCCATGGTGGAGTGTAGGAACCTTAGAAAGGTTTAAAATGGGAGAAAGGAAGCTGAGTGAACAGGTGATCTATCTCAAATTAGGAGCCAACAAATTATTCATTTAACTTTTATTCCTATCTCATAGGTACGAAGACGAAGGAGGGCGTGGTTTCGAGTGTGAACACAGGTGAAAAGTCTACCAGAAGCTACACTGGTCTACATTACAATACATTACATTTCATTACGTAACATGACGATATATTACATTACATTACAATATATAACATTACAATACATTTCATTACATTACATTTCATTACATTACATTTCATTACGTAACATGACGATATATTACATTACATTACAATATATAACATTACAATACATTTCATTACATTACATTTCATTACATTACATTTCATTACGTAACATGACGATACATTACAATATATAACATTACAATACATTTCATTACATTACATTACAATACATTACATTACGTAACATTACATTACGTAACATGACAATATATTACATTACATTACATTTCATAACATTCACACATATATACACAAGATTCTATTATTATCTTTGTAAGGTATTAATGATTACAAATTGTGGGCATTCTTCTCAATAGAGACACACTCAGTTTTAGTTTTCAGGACAGCGTGAGAACCACAGGACAGTTCTAAGTGCTAAAATCTTTATGCTAAAATATTACATGCGTCTTTTGCTCTGAACTCAATTAAAATATCCAATGTCTCTCTAGTTGCCCAGAAGACGACTGAGCAGGCGAATCTCGTGGGAGACACGGCCGTAGCCGGAGCCAATCAGGTGTCAGAGAAGACTGTGGAGGGCCTGGAGACTGTGGTGGCATCTGCTGGACTCAACAACCCGGTAAAGGCACTCACAATAACCCCAGTTCCTCTATTATAGAACCTTTAGACCGAAATCTAGTCCTAGAACTGTAAAAAACAACTGTGTTGCTTCTGGACCATAAAGACCTTGTTGATCATGATGATGTTCTTATATTGACTTTTCCTCCTCATCTGTGGATGTGACCAGGATGAACAGCTAAACATGGAGGTGCTGGCATGAGCTCAAATATCAAGCATGATGTTCTGCGTCCATTTCAACCACAAAACCATTTCATACACATAAAGGAAGGCTTATAGCTGCATATGACTGTCATGTCTCCAAAACAGTCACTTTACAGGTGAAGGGTGCATTCTGAAGGTATATTGGAAGATAGCAAGATTTTTGGACCAATTTTATCCATCCAGTCCATTCGGCATGAAACTGCTGGCCACTTCAACCCGCTGGCCCTCATTGTTTTTACTATACATTCAGCTTCTTCATGGTGTTTTTGACCAGTTGAAACCCATGAAAACTACCTTTTTTAATTCCTTGTTATTAACAGTGTTAAATCATACAATTTAGGTTCAAATGCTGTCATTCTAAACTCAACACTTGAGAAATGTTTTTAGTGTTTTCTTCCAGATTATGACATTTATCCATTTTTGGCCAAGCAAGCAATTTTATATTAGATTTTATATAATGACCATATATTTATATATAATTTTATATATTGTAATATACTTTTTTTGCTTTATTTTTTGGCTATTTTTGATATTCCTCTGTTTTTGTTTCTTTTAATCCTTCAAATTCCAGTTTGTTTGCACAATGCACTTGTTAGTAAACAACATCAAAAATGGCCATTTTCTATATTCTCAAAGCTACTGGGGCCAAAAATGGAACAAATCTGAAAAAATGTAAATGATGAGCAACAACACTGAATTTTATTGTCATGCACAAAAACTAAACCATTATCTGACATCTTTAAGATCACACCTGTGTCAGAATTATGGGATTAATTCGCTCCATTGGAGGGCAGTAAGACATCAGACTCCCTGACTGGGACCTAAGATTATTATATAAAATCGCTTGCTTGGCCAAAAAATGGATAAATTACATAATCTGGTAGAAACCACCAAAAACTATTTTTCAAGTGTTGAGTTTAGAATGAAAGCATTTGAACCTAAATTTTATGATTTAACAGTGAAAATAACAATACATTTAAAAATGTAGTTTTCATGGTTTTCAATTGGCCAAAAGTGGCCACGAGGGAGTCGAGTGTTACAATTGGATATTATGGAGTATATTATTGATATTATGGAGTATATTATTGATATATTTAATGAGTTGAAGTTAAAACTGAAAAGATCTGAAAAACCCTTGAGAACTTTCATTCCATGTGCATTAACACAGATAAAGTGGTCAAAAGAGAGGGAAGTAGACAAAAATGTTCCACAGGAGGACCGGAGGGTTAAAATAAGGTTCTACTTAAATATCTCATTTATAAAACCCTTTTGTAAAGAATAGAAAGGTTCTTCTATGACCTCACTCCAACCATCGTTGGCATCCTTTTTTAGAGTCATTTCACTGTGTGTGTATTATTAACGTATTAATATGTGCACTAGTCTTGTGAACTATCACTACCTATATCAGTATTACTGATCTACTACTGATCTCTATTACATACAATAACAGACTCCTAACCACCCTTAGCATTATTAGTAATCCACTTAACTGCATGTTACTTATTGATAGGATTAATACCACAGCATTAGTGAATATAGCAGAGTGTGTTTTCATATTGAACATTTATTTGATGTTCTTTAGATATTTTATTTTATATTGTTCTTGTCTTTGTGTGATGAATTGTAGCAGAAGCCCTTTCCTCCAGGGTCAGGTTTTCCGATTCTGGGCCTGATTAATACAGTGTAAACAGCAGCTGCTGTTTTCGAACGATGGCAATGACAAAAATGGAGACGAAAGGTTTTGTCCCGACAATGACGACATGCTGACCTCCAACACAGATTGTTTTACGATTACAGTCCAATGACTTCACTCGTGAAGCAAGAAGGTCTGTTTTAAAATTCCCCTTGCGTCTCCCAGGCTGCTGTTTGGGTTCTGAGTCTGATTTGACAGGATTACTGGGGCAGGAGTGACTGCCGGGCAGCGCAATAAGAGGGAGTCCTGCCAGAACGGCTAAAGGCCCTGTTTCAGCGCCGCTGCAGCCTGGCTGTGGTTTAGTGAGGCACAGTTTGGTGGATCAGTATCAGTGATCAGGAGAATGATGAACGAAATCCATTCACCTGTGACACAGAAAGACATGAGAGTCAGGATAAATTAAATCAGAAAAGACGGTGAGAGTTAAGGTTCTCGTTCACAGCTTAGACAAAAGAGACTGAATCAGAATCAGAACACTTTACAGATCCAGGAGGAAATTGCTTATGTTATGACTAGGGCTGCACAAGCCCTAGTTATGACTGTACAGACACAAAGACAATACACAATACAGTATAAGTCAAATATAAGGCAAAATATAACTTAGTGCTAAATAGAATCAGGATCAGAAAACTCTATTGATCCTGGAGGAAAATGCTGCACAGACACAAAAGAACAATATAAATATAAACAGATAAATAACTTACAGTAAACTGAATTACAAGTAACACTAATAGTGGTTAGGAATTTGTTATCGTATGTAATAGAGGTCAGTAGTAGATCAGTAATACTGATATAAGTACTGATATTTCACATAGTGAGACATATTGCACATACTAATAAGAAAATAATACACAATTCTATCGTTGAACTTCAAAAAAATTGTGGGGTGGAGGTAGCTCCGTGGGTAGGATACTTGCCTCCGGACCATGAGGTCATGGGTTCGAATCCTACCTTCAGCACCACCACTGGGTCCCTGAGCAAGACCCTTAACCCCAAGTTGCTCCAGGGCGACTGCCCCCTGTAGGTAGGGAATGGAAGTCACTTTGGATAAAAGCGTCTGATAAATGCCGTAAATGTAAAAAAATGCTAAAGATGGTAGGAGTGAGGCCATTGAAGAACCTTTCCACTGAAAGGTTCTTTAAAGGAAGGGTTTTATAAAGGAGATATTTCAGTAGAGCCTGATTCCATTAGGTTATACAGTGACGGTTTTTCCCAGAACTGCATGTCAGTCAGAGAACCATGTTGGAACTTATTTTGCAGCCAAAAAATGTGTTTTTAAGTACTTACTCTTGTATTTGTCATGTGATCCATTCTTCTGAGCATCCAGAAGCTTCTGAAAGCCTGTCCACATGATCTGCATGTATATTTCTAACTGTTCCACGCGTCTAAACTCAAACATGTCCACCCCACTAACCCCAAACTGCCCACACACTCTCTAACATTTCGGCCAATCTTCTGCACTCCTGATCCCAGTTTAATTATCCAGCCGTTTTTGAGCTGCCGTATTTCCAGCCGTATTTGCACTTAAAACATCAAGAAAACTTGTCATTTACACAGGGGCGCCTAAACTTTTGCACACAGTTCAACAGATTATTTGAAAAAACTCAATAACTTAAAGAATGACTTTCATCCTAAATAAGCTAATTGACAAATATATGAGATCAGCACTGACCGTCCTTTTAAAAAACTGCTAGAACTGCACTTTTCTCCGCTGCGTTCTCTTAAATATCTGCGCTTCTAATCTGCTTTTATTGATTTTTACATTTAAGGCATTTTTTTCTATGGCATTCTATTTTTTCTTTATTTTCTATGCGTTCTTTTATTTCTTCTATTCTTTTATCTCCTGTTCTTCATTTTTATGCTCACTAATTTTATTCTGTTCATGTAAAGCACATCTCCTTTGCATATGAGCTAAAGAGATAAACTTGACTTGATTTGCCTAATGCAAACATTGAGGCTCCATCAAGCCCCCGTTGCTCTGTGCTCTGTTTCACTGGTTCTAAAGGAACAGAGTGCTGTTCATTCAACACATGTTAATTTTTTGTCTCCCTCCAGGCAGAAATCTCTAAGGCTGAAGGAGCTGCAGAGCCGGCCGCAGGCGCAGGACAGTAGGTAAGAGAGAGACGGAGGAGAAGAGTAGGAAGAGAAGGGGGTGGGAAGATACAGGGATACAGAGAAAGAGAGAGTTTATCAAGAAGAATGAGGATAAAGGATCACCAGAGGATCACCACAGTATATATATATATATATATTTTATTTTATTTATTTATTTTTTTCGCAGCTCAGCATTCACGGGTTCAGTCTAACATGTATTTTTCACTGTTATCTCAGTTTATTTAGTATTAGTATGCTGTGCCCTGTCTAAACATGTGGGTAGAGAGAGTTATTTCAACGTTTTTGCTGGCCGCATGCTGCTAATGCTAACCGCTAATGCTAATGTTTTTTTAAGTTTTCTGATTCTGATTCTTTATTTACCTTTACATTTTCTTTAATGTAATGGAAACTGAGTTTAAAATGAAATTAAAATTTGATTTAGGGTTTGCACTATAAAAATAGGCATTTTTTTAAAACCAAAACACAACAATGCAGTTTTTCACTATACATGGGTGCTCTTGGAACATAACCCCTGTGAAAAGCGGGGCATTACTGAATATGAGAACATATTAAAGAGGAGGTCAATTTGGGGCCAAGACATTTGACTGAAGTCTGTTTTGATGGCACCTGTTGCAGGACGAACCTTAACCAGGGTAAAATATGGCCGGCTTGCTTGGCTTACGTTAAAATAACCATGTCGTCTGCTAATTAAAAGTCATGACATCAAATATAATACCAGTCAGAACAGTTACCAGTAACATTACCATGACACTGTTATAATAATGGGCACAGCTTGACATCTGTCTTGCCATGTTTATGTCAATGTTATGCGGCAGCTTTCATTTAAAGGGTTTTTTATTATTATTTTTCAGGGTTGCTGCCTGTAGGACCGTCGCCTCCTTAACATGGTCTACTGGGTGTCCATGTTAGATGCTGTCCACACCGTACTATTACTTGTGTCGTGACCCTTCCAACAGCAGAGCCGAGTGTGTGTTCTGAAGCTTTTTGATGTTACGCGAGAGACATTGTTAAGAAAATGCTCCATAAATAGTATCTCTTTGGAGTTGGTGAGAGGTGATGTTGTGTAATGACCAAGGTTTAGGAGAACAACTCCTTCTTGGACTATGTCCACACACACACACACACACACACACACACACACACACACACACACACACACACACAAACACAATAACAATAACACAATACACTGCTGCCCACTGTCTTTTGTATACACCCTCTGCCTCCCTGTCACCTTTCGTCATCAGTGGTTGGCCATCAAGCTCCATCATGACACCTTTAACCGGTTTTGAGGCCTCCATCTATGTCTCAGACCTGTCCTCCACATTGCATCATCTCTACCAATGTACATTCATAGACCCACACAACTGAACCACCCTGATGCAAAATGACCAACTCTTGTTTTGTCCTTAATACTCATGCATGAACATCATACACATACCTGCCATATAAACGACATACATACAGTCTAACACTGTCCTATAGATTCATTTCTGTCTGTGCATCATCATAACATCTGTGTTTCTAATTAGTGCTGCCTGTTTGTTTGTCGGTCTAATCCCATGTGCTCATGCCTGACACCTGAGACGTGAAGTGTTGAGAAGTATCCAGGATGGTCCAACAACATTCCAAGTGCCGTTTTGGCCTTTTCCTTTTCTTTCAGATGGTGCAGAAAGTGGAACTGGAAGGGAACAATGGGCAGAGAGTGTAAATGACAGATAGTGTTCAGCTCAGTCTGTCTCAGAACAAGCGATGCCATTGAGTTGGGTTGATAATGACGGGTTTTGTCTGAAAGCCTTCTTTGTTAAATACGGTTTTATTATAAACTCCTAAAGCGTCTTGACTGGCTAATTACCAGTAAACGGACTGCTGGTCCGTCTGCTTCCATAAACAGAACGTTATGAAATATTCAAAGCCATTTGAAAGCCATGCATGCCGCTTTAGAAGCAAGACACTAACTGAGCGTATCTGCGTTTGTGACTCACCATTTACAAAAGACCTTCAGGCTGTCTTTTTGAATTTTATGAATAGTGCAACTAAAATAAATGTTTTGTTAAAAACCAAAATGACCGTCAGCCTCCCTCTCTTTGAAATAATGAAGCTTTATAACCTGAGACCATTAAGTAATTCATTTATTTTTAAAGGTGCTCACCAGGAAATGATTGCAAACACAATAATGGTTAACTTGTGATGGAAGTTCGTGTAAAACGTTTGTTTCCATGTTAAACATTTTAAATCATTTTGGAGCAATTCTGTTAGTCCAGTGGTCCTTAAAGGTTGACACAGTGAAAAGGGCAGCTGGCATTTCAGATGAGAAAAACGGAAATGTCAGGTTTCAGAATGAAAGCGACAGCAGGTTTAAAAGTGGCAGTGTCAGATTTGATGAATTTGATAAAGACTGTTGTATAAAACTATATTTCATATTCAGCCTTATGCAGGTTTTCCATTATTGTGGACAAATGACAGGATTTATTGATTTTTTGAATGGATTTTCTAAAAATGCGAATTAAAGTGAACATTTGTCATATGTGAACACGCCACACTAGGGCTGGGCGATTTGGCCTAAAATCAAAATCTCGATTAACTGAACATTTTAACTCGGTTACGATTAATGAACGATTATTTTATTAATTTTTTATTTTTTTGCCCTCATAGTTCACTGACAAGTTGCTCGGTTGTCTCAGTGTTTAAGTTCTCCATGCTCGACATGTCGGCAGAATAACGTAACATAACGGAGCGGGGTCGCGTGACTCCACACGCGGTAGTGTTTTTAAAGGGAACGTAATCGAAATAATCGACCTGGAAAAATTTGATCGATTATAGGTTCTGAATGTCAATTTCGATTACTTTTCGATTAATCGCCCAGCCCTATGCCACACCATGAAGTTCTTCCTCTGTATTTAACCTTTTTAACCCATTCACCAAGTGAAGCAGGGGAGCGGCATGCGAGGATGGTATCTTGCTCAAGGGAACCTCATGGGTGCCAGTAGCAGTCCTGGGATTTGAAACAATGACCTTCTGGTCACAGGGCTAACTTCCTAACTACTGTCATCATTAGAGCAACTGTGCTTTAAAATGTGCAGGAACTTACCATGTATAACTCTACACTTAAATTAACTTTGAAATTCAATTACACGTTGATCAGAAGTGATCAGACTTTTAAATACTTTGAGCTCAATGAACAAAAAAATAGTCTATACAGTCTGAACACCTCTGATTAGTGTTCATTTAGTCTATTCGTCTATTAGCCTTAATGACAGCACCAGTAACCGACAGCTGAGGATAAAAACCAGTCTCTACTTCCATCACACCCCATTATTCCACTGACCTTCTGCTTTACTTTCAAGCAGAACACAAACACTGATGCTCCAGAACGACAGTCAGAATGGACTACAGTCCCCAGCAATCCTTTAATAACTTTCAGTCTTTTCTGGGCCTAAAACACATCAGTGCCTGTGCCTTATATGGACACACAAATAATGGATGAGATTCTGCCACACACCCTACTCTGCTACATACATACTACACTACATACAATACTGTGCAAAATCTTAGGGAAAAGTAATATTTAGTTGAGTACACAGTAAACGGTTCGTCAGAAACCTGGTTGGACTCAATCAGTCCTCCATTAAGTTAAATCAAATCAGGAGCTGCTGATGGAGTTTCAGAAGGAGGAACCCGGAGGAGGAATCTGGAACCGAACCTGTGTTCTTCTCACCAGCTCACACAATTACTACTTTTACAAACAAAACAAATCCTGAGACTTTTTTTTTTTACTGCTTTCTTGTTTGTTTGTATTTATGCTAATGTTAACTTTGCTAGCAGAAACACACTTCACCGAGAAAAATGGCATTAAATAGTTTAAATTGGTGTCTGCGCAGGTTATGTAGGGGCTGTATGTTAGGGAGGGGCAGCTCTGGTAATAACTCAGCTTTGCATCATAGATAAGTGCAGTTCCGTCATTCTGTCTGTCTGTCTGTCTGTGGATAATGGCTCTATAATAACACACATAATGGGACACTGGGACTCATTAACTAACCAGCAACATCAGCAGAGCTCAGTCGCAGATCTACATTAAGGACAGCATGTCAAAAACTGCAGTAGACACACAAACACACACACTCACACACACCCATACACACTCATACACCCAGACACAAACACACTCACACAGTCATACCCCCCCCCACACACACACTCACACACCCACTCTCTCACTCTCACTCCAACCCACACACACTCACACACCCACTCTCTCTCTCTCACACTCTCACTCTCTCTCTCTCTCTCTCTCTCACGCACACACTCATGGCCCCCCCACACACAAACACTCACACACCCACTCTCTCTCTCTCTCTCTCTCTCTCTCTCACACACACACACACACACGCACCACACACACCAAACTGTGCGTGTGTGGAACAGTGGGGTGACAATGTACTCAAACTCCCTCAAGAGACTGATGCAATCCTTACCTGACTGTACCGCTGCTGTTGGCAAGGAGACACTTCCTCAACTCTTAGAAAAGAAATGATGCAAACAATTTTTTTGGCCAATGAGCATTTTTTAAAAGTTTTATATCCTTGGCAGAAATATATGTATATTAGATATCTGCTGACATGGTACAAATCCGTTACTCACTAAACCTTTTTTTAAACAAACAACAAAAAATAATGCTTTCAAAAATGTACGGATAGAGTTTGTATGCCTTCACACAAACACAAAAATCATAACTGTGATATAATAAGGGAGAAACATTGCACAGAGAACATGGTGTAGTAAGATGTCCCCTATGGGGTGCCGTTTGTAAAAACAGCTTAACAAATTTAGAGGTGTCATTTTTTCATCACTTTAGAGCTAAATGTGTTTAAAAAAGCTAAATGTTGTGCTTTTACAAACGGAAATTCTAAATGTGGGATTTTAATGTAGCACTTTTGCAAACGACATGATATGCTAATTGGCCACGCCCTGTAATTACAATTGGCTGTTACTTAACAGGGGAGCTAAGCATATGCCCTCACCAACATGGAGGATTTGCCTTAAATGATCTTAAATCTAAATGTTAAATATGAAAAATATCTAAATGTGAAACTTCAGTTAGATAGGACTCGGTAAGACCTTTCCAACGACCCCTCATTCGCCATAACAGCCCTAGGAGAAAAGGAGTTATACCGTTCACCTCAGACAAAGTAATGGGACACCCAGGTGAGGTGAACGCTTTTCAGCTAATAACTTCGGATTGCTTTTTTCATTGAGTCCTACGGAGATTGTTGTCCCGTGATGCATCTTCTCACATTGTGCACGTAGCAAATCGCGTTATTGCCTGCTATAATTATTTTCCGGATCAAATTACAGTTTTTATTCCTTCCTGATTTCCGATGCAGTAATTTAGGTCAGGATCGGACCGATACCAATACAGAAGATTGTCTCAGTGCATCTCTAGTAAATATCACCTGTCCAGCAACATTGATCTGCAAAGACTATTTTCTAGCTAGCCAGATGTAAATATGTAAATCCAAATTTGAGTCAATCAACAAAATCAACAACTAATACCCGCTGCGGTTTTCTCAGCATAGTTTACCGTACTGAGCAGATAAATGGATTTCACCGATTCACCGATCCATCGATTACAGTAACCTGAAGTGCTGGATACTTTTAAATTTCTTTGTATTACTGGTATCAAATAGAAAAGCAGTGATATTGCCCCTCCCTGCCTAACGGACCTGTGATACGTCTTCACACCATTTCATTACACACTGTGTTGCTTTCTATACATCACAAAACAATACTAAAGAACAGGACTGTTGTCATGGTAACCAATTAGCTGAAGACCACACCCTGAACTCAAACTCTTGTCGCTCCTTATTGTCTACAAACCAAGGACCAGTGCACAGTTCCAGGTTCATTCGTAAACACCAAGAGGAACATTCGATAAACACTGAGAAGTAGGTCAGAGAGACTCCCTGCCCCAAGGCCTGCTTCCGTACCCCCCTCCCTCTCGGCTCTCGGCTCCTCCTCGTGATGATCTGACACGCCTGCACTGTTTTTAATCATTAAGCATCTCCTGAAACACAATAATTTTTTTTACAGTACGTTCTAGTGAATGTTACACTTTCAGTTGGTTTTACTACTGATACCTAACGCACAACATCAGCTTAGCTACGGAATGGAGCTTCGCAACTATTTTATTGTTTCATTTTCAAGTGGAAGGCTGCATGTGGGTTATTGTACACAAGAAGGGATGAAAAATGAAGATAAATAAATTTCTCTGTCATAATATAAGGGTAACTTTGGGGAAACTAAATTAAAAAAACAACTCAATAATTGAAATATAGATTTGTATGTGGTTCCGTGCTGTGATTCTACAGTATGTTAGAGTGAATGGTGGCGTTTGCAGTGACGTTTGATCTGAAGGCGAGAATCTGAACATTCCGGCTGAGGGAGAGAGCAGAGAGGCTTGATCTTCTCTCCCAGCTGGAGCTCAGCCAATCTCTCTCTATAACAACAAACAAAACCGACAACAAACAAAACCTCGCTGTGTCACACGTGAGCATAACTTTCTGGGTGGATCTGACTGATCTACTAAAAATAAAATGAGTTTTCCTGTCTTAGTATCACCTGAGAACATATATTAGAATCAGAAAACTTAATTGGTCCTGGAGAAACCTGTTTCTGCTACAACTGCACAGAAAAACAGCTGTCGAAAATACCAGCCTATCTAAAATATAGGTTATGTAAAAACTCTTTAATTTATAACTTGTACTTTTTGGCCTATTATTAAAGCACTCCAATGAAAAAGGTTCCCAAACATCATGTTTACAAAAAATAAAACACAGTAAGAGCCATAAAAATAATTATTCGATTATTTTTTAACTTGTATTATGCCATCAACAGGCCCCTCTTTGGTGCTACAAAGAAGGTTCATTAAAGAACCTCTTTTCAGCAGGTCTTTTATCACAGAAAAGAGCCATTTATCCAATGCACTCAAATGGAGTCTTAGCAAAAACTAACAAAAAAATAGCACTCTTTGGTGTTTGAACCATGTTTTCAGCTTAAAGAACCCCTTTCAGCAGGTCTTCCATCACTGAGAAGAACCATTTATCTAATGCATTCTAGCAAAAACTAACAAAAACCACTAGCGGACCTCTCTTTGGTGCTAGAACCGTTTTAAGCTTAAAGAACATCTTTAAAGCAGGTCTTCCAATGTAGAGAAGAACCATTTA
The DNA here is from genome assembly GCA_037974485.1 of Hemigrammopetersius urotaenia. Lineage (NCBI taxonomy): Eukaryota > Metazoa > Chordata > Actinopteri > Characiformes > Alestidae > Hemigrammopetersius > Hemigrammopetersius urotaenia. The sequence goes on along the minus strand of JBBPDC010151460.1, from coordinate 820 downwards.
ACCAATTCCTTTAAGTGGGTGATTGTATATGTTAGCTTTAACCCAAGCAGTTTATTTGGGTTATTCTGAAGGTGTGGTTCTGTTGTCAGGTGAGTGGATTTGCTGCAGTAAAATATGTCCTTCAGTTCTGGGAATTCCAGTCCGTTCTGAAGTCCCTGGTTGTGATCTGACACAGCCGGGCGCATCATGAAAAAGCAGGAACCAGTGAAACCAGTCCATCCTGTCCTGCGGAGGACAGGTTCCACCCCGCCCTCAGCTCCAGCTCCAGGTGAGGCTTCATAAGAGTCTGTCCTCACCTGAGACTCCACACACAGATCCGCTTTCGCAAACACTGAGGAGTGACCGCACACCGGCCAACACCATGTCTCTGAACCACTTCGTGGACAGCGCGGTCGACAAGGCAGGTGAGTGAATCTGGGACTGTGTGTGTGTGTGTGTGTGTGTGTGTGTTTGATCTTACAGCAGAAATAACTCTAAACATTGCTGTGTGTGTGGGTGTGTGTGTGGGTGTATGATTTTGTTCTTTTTTGATAACCAAACATCTCCAGAGAGAACAATGCTGTCATTTTTATTTACTTGTTTGTTTGCTTGTTTGTTTATTATATAATTTGAAAAGTAAGAGAGCAGAAAGATTTTACTGATGTTAAGATTAGATCACGTCAGGTTGGGTGGGTAAACAACATGAATACCTTACAAAGGTGTGGGTGTGTGTGAGAGACATTACAGCAGAAATAACTCTAAACAGAACTCTGCTGTGTGTGTGTGTGTGTGTGTGTGTGTGTGTGTGTGTGTGTGTGTGTGTGTGTGTGTGTGTGTGTGT
>JBBPDC010151438.1:0-21004 GCA_037974485.1 Hemigrammopetersius urotaenia | reverse complement strand
GAGACTTTTCATTTCTTTGTCATTGGACAAACGTACAAAATCAGCGAGGGGTCAAATACTTATTTCCTCCACTGTATGCATTTGATGATTTTGTCATTTCTAATTCCTTTTGTTCACAAAAAATACTTACAGAACTAACTATTGTATAACAATTTCGTTTTCGCATGCCGATAGTTGCCACAGTCCAGATGGTTTCACCCCATGAGCCGAAGACTAGAGAGGACTTTCTACAGTGTAAGTGAGAATAAACTACATGGACTTTCATTCATTTATGCTGTGTTTTCATTCATTTTGTAAAACAAATAGCAAAAATACTTAAAGTTTTCAGTTTAACAAAACCTTACTTTTATAAAATCGCATTCTTTTAGATTTTTGTCTTCTGACCTTGGACCCCAACACAGCGAATGAAACATTGTGGCTGTCGGAGAACAACAGGAAGGTGACGCGCAGTGGGGGGCTAACACCGTACCCCAATCGTCCGGAGAGATTCGATGCGTATGGACAGGTGCTGTGTAAGGAGAGCATATCTGGATGCTGTTACTGGGAGGTGGAGTGGAGCAGGGGTGGATGGGTGTATATATCAGTGTCCTATAAAGGGATCCCCCGGAAAGGACAAGGGAATGAATGTTGGTTTGGACACAATAATCAGTCATGGAGCCTGGAGTGCAGTTCCACTCTGTCTTTTTGGCACAACAACATTCAGACTAAGATCTCAGGTCCGTTGTCCTCCAGAATAGGAGTGTATGTTGATCACAGTGCCGGAATTCTGTCCTTCTACAGCGTCTCAGACACAATGACTCTCTTACACAGAGTTCAGACCACATTCTCTCAGCCTCTGTTTGCTGGGTTTTGGATCAATGTGCTTGCTACTGCTAAACTGTGTTACTCCACAGAATGACACACAATGACATTCTTCATGATATGAAGTATTACTGAACAGAATCCATAATCAACAACAGAATGTCGAAGTTAAGCTATTTTATTAAGAACAACATTCTCAAAATTAAACAAACTGAACAAACAAGCATTCATTTAAAGCTGAAAAAATGTTTCTGTAAAATATTAATAAAAAATATAGCAATATTATTGCTGTAAATTCATAATATGTGACCCGATCTGCCATAATGAGTTGGAAGTCAGCATTCTATTTATTTAGAGACGAGCCGATTGTGTTGAAAAACATCAAAAATATCGATTTTTTTTGTCTTATATGAAAGAAAAGGTCTTCAAAATTAATCTCCCGAAGTTTCATCATGGAAATAATTGTGAAAATGTACTTAAACGGCTATTTAAGTTGAACTGCAGCTCTCAAATCTTACAAAAATATGAATTATTTGATACGTATTTAATAAATATTTCGAAATAATTGAAGCTTCAGTCGGATTTAATGTATTTTTCTAAGTATCTAAATGCCTGTAGTAACATTTTGTTGTTTAAGATACAGCTTTGACCAAGATATTATTTTAAAGGTTATTTTTTCATCTTTTCAAAACCTCAGTTTTGAATTTTGGGTCACTGACTCATTTTGCCAGATCAGGTCACATATGCGTATTTATATTCCTTTGCTTATAAATTATTAATGCTATTAGAAGAAAGTGTTTCATGTCTATAGTTTATACTGTATTTATGCTGAAAAAAAGTTTCATTTTTATGGTAACAGTATTAAAATCATGTCGGTTTGTGATATACTGTATATTCATGACGTGAAGATCTTTTGTGAGGCATTGCATGTGTGTGTGTGTGTGGAATTCATGTTGAGAGCAGGGAGAGAGGTTGAGGTAGGGACGGATTGGGTGCTGGAACAGACAGTAACAAGATTAGAACACACACTGTGACAGTGGCAGGGGCAAATTATAAATAATAATAAAATGTCTCTAATAGTCATGCTTGAACACACCACAGCACACAATGTGATTTTTTTCCTTTGCATTTAACCCATTCACCAAGTGAAGCAGTGGGCACTCAGCGACACAGCACCTGGGAAGCAGTGGGGACAGTAACTTGCTTAAAGCTACCTTAGTGGTCAAACCCACAACCTTCTGATCACAGGGGCTCCTAACCACCAGGTCACAAATTGCCCTACAAAATACTCGCACTGTGGATTTGGATTCGTGATCTTCTGATTCAGTGCCCGATGCTTTAGCACTACACCACTGAGGTTTTGGCCACAGGATGCTCACTGGTGGTCAGCAGTGTCCGCCAGCTGGGACCCCAGGAGCAGCAGGACTGTGGCACAATCAGGGCATCAACCACATGCAAAAGCTGTGGTGACAATCTCTGTCAGAGCTACGACAACTTCAGCAAGACCTGCACCTTCAAACGCAAGCGAAGAAATATCGCATACTAGGGCTGGGCGATTAATCGAAAAGTAATCGAAATCCACATTCAGAACCTGTAATCGATCAAATTTTTCCAGGTCGATTATTTCGATTACTTTCCCTTTAAAAACACTACCGCGTGTGGAGTCACGTGACCCCGCTCCGTTATGTCACATTATTCCGCCGACATTTCGAGTATGGAGAGCTTAAACACTGAGACAACTGAGCAACCTGTCAGTGAACTATGAGGGCAAAAAAATAAATAAAATAATCGTTCATTAATCGTAATCGAGTTCAAATGTTCAATTAATCGAAATTTTGATTTTAGGCCAAATCGCCCAGCCCTATCACATACAGTACTTACTGTATATACCAGATTACACTAAGCTAAAGCTAATTTTCTACTAGAACCAAAAAAATAGGATATAATGTCAGTTCGCCTTGTGTTTTGTCTGTAATCCCTTACTGAAAAAGGAAAAGGCAAAAATGGCAGCTGTTCATTTGTTGTGGGTTTTACGTTTATTTTTTATACACTATGTGGACACAAATATGGGAAAACCTGACCATTACACCAACAGGGACTTTAATGGCATTGCATTCGCATTCATAGACTTTCATAGAGTTAGTGCCCACTTTTCAGCTATCACAGCTTCCATTTGTGGATTTTAGGATGTTTCTGTGGGAATTTGTATTCATTCTGTAGAGAGTTGATGTTGGACGAGAAGGCCTGGCTCGCAATCTTCGTTCCAGTTCATCCCAAAGGTGTTGATGAGGTTGAGGTCAGGGCTTTGTTCACACCAGTCAGGTTCTTCCACACAGAACTTTTCCAACCATGTCTTGCTTTGTGCACTGGGGCGCAGTCATGGTGGAATAGAAAAGGTTTCGTTTTTTACCAAACTGTGTCCACAAAGCTGAAAGCATGCTATTGTCCAAAATGTCTAGGTGTGCTGAAGTGTTAAGATTACCTGTCACTGGAAGTAAGGGGTGAGCTGAATTCAGTAATTAAGAGGTGTGACCCAATACAGTGTACATCATAACCCACTGCACCCAAATAATATAGTTACATCCATGTGCAAATATTTCCCATTTCATATGAGGGGATTGTTTACAATTTACTTCTTTATATTTGTATTTTTGCTGGCTTTTGATGGCATATATAAATAATGTGCATTTTTACAAGTAATGAAGCCCAGCGCTTACACCTGTTCCTCCCCATATATAGTTCCAGAATTTCTTTGGATGCTGGGTGACACATGAGCCAGATTTCTGAGAAAACAAAACTTGCTTTCTCTTAGTCTGCATAGTGCAAGATGGTAGAAGCAAGGCAGTGATGATATCTTGTGTTGAAATCATTTACCAGGCATTTTTATCCAAAGCAACTTCCATTCCCTAACTACAGGGGACAGTCTCCCTGGAGCAGCTTGGGGTTAAGGGTCTTGCCCAGTAGTGGTATGCCAAAGGTAGAATTCGAACCCATGACCTCTTGGTCCATAGGCAAGTATTTTACCCACTAGACCATCATCAGCCAGTAGGGGTGCAATGATACCATGTAGCACAAGCAAAAGTTGTGGTGACAATTTCTGTCAGGTTCAGCAATTACCTGCAAGCATTGGAAAATCACATGCAATACTTAAATGACATGCATTCTTTTTTCCATGAGCTTTCCTCATCTATCTTTAGATAGAAAATACATAAATCATTTACCAAAACGACTTCCGTTCTCAAACTACAGGGGGCAGTCTACAGTCTACACTTGGGGTCTTGTTTAGGAACCCAGTGGTGGTGCTGCTGAAGGTAAGATTCGAACCCATGACCGCTTGGTCTAACCACTGAGCCACCATCCCCATTTAGCATGAATATAATACGGCAAATGTAATAAAAGCTGAAAGCACTTTCTGTTTTGCTCCGCCCCTTAAACCCCGCCTCATGCGTGTTTGCACAATTTCTTTGGCTGCTTGGTGACTGAGATTTCAGAGAAAACGAAACAGAAAGCACAGTGCTGCCCTCCCTCTCAGTCTGCAAGTAGTGCAAGATGGCAGAAGCCAGTATCCCAGTAGCTGAGAATCAGTTTAACTGTTCAGTCTGTTTGCAGCTCCTGAAGGAACCTGTGACTATTCCATGTGGGCACAGTTTCTGCATGATCTGTATCAATCGCTTTTGGGACGTGGAGAAACTCTACAGCTGCCCCCAGTGCAGACAGACCTTCAGTCCGAGACCTGTACTGCACAGGAACAACTTGCTGGCGGAACTGGTGAAGACTCTGCAGCAGACAGTGCTCCAGAAGTCTTTTTCTCAGTGCCTGGACAGCCTTTCCTCAGGAGATGAAGACGTGGAGTGTGATTCCTGCGTCGGTGAGAAGAACAAAGCTGCGAAGACCTGTCTGACGTGTCTGGCCTCGTACTGTGACATTCACCTGCAGCCTCACCATGAGTCTGCTACCTTCAAGAAACACCAGCTCGTCCCCCCCTTTAGAAACCTCCAGGAGAAAACCTGCCCACAGCACGACAAGCTTCTCGAAGTGTTCTGTAAAACTGATGAAAAAATCATCTGCTCTCTGTGCTTGCTGGATCAGCACAAAGGCCATAATACAGTCTCGATTCAAGAGCAATGGATGGAGAAAAAGGTTGGTGATTTAAGTTTTATATTGTTTGCTCAAATTATCAACATATTTTTACAAATTCGACTTACCATTACTTTGTGAATTGTTCTTGCACGTGCTCTAGTCGTGCGGGTGTAGCAGAAAAGCTGCCGTTTCAGAGCAACTCTTTCACGTCTGTGTAATTTGAATTTATAGTTTATATTGTTCTTGTCTCTTTGTGTCTGTGCAGTCATAGCATTATTCAATACATTTTTTTCTGATTTTAATTCTGTAAGTCTATTTATGTTTTAATGAAATAAGTGCAGAATGTCCAACATTTAATCTAATCCCATTGTGACCACGAGCACACTTAATCCATTGCACCCTCACTGAAGATGATACGGTGATTTTTTTCCATCACCAGAAACACTTTGAGGATATACAGATGAAATATAAGAACAGGCGTGACAGGAGAGAGAATATCCAGCTGGAGCTGAAGGAACAAATGGAGTCTTTAAAGGTGAGCATTAGAAACCTATCAGCACTACATCAGTATCCCAACGTACTCAGCTTTGGAGGTAAGTTGAAGTTCAAAATGTTGTACAGTCTACAACTACTGCGGCTTTTGGCCTAAATGGTTTGAAGCTTGTTTCAAAAGTGAAAGTACAGGCGCTTGAAGACCAAAAGTAATGTGGGGGATCTCTTTCTTTCACTTTGTCTCACTCTTGGTTTGAATGGAAGAACAAATTGAAACAAAGACATTTCTTGTCTTAGAAAGGAACTTTTTTGGACATACTAAGCTTTCATTATATACATTTTAAAGACAGAAAATCCTCACAGTGCTCCTCCTCGTCCTCATTTCTTCTCCTGACAGTGCTCTGCACAGGCTGCAGTGCAGGACAGTGAGGAGATCTTCACTGAACTCATCAAGTCCATTGAGAAAAAGAGATCTGAGACGACGGAACTGATCAGAGCTCGTGAAAAAGCTGAACTGGAACGAGCCGCGGCGGCCTCGGCACAGCTGTTAAAGGAGATTGTAAAACTTGACAAAAAGCACACTGAGCTTGTGAACCTTTCACACTCCAACGACTACTTCGAGTTTGTGCAGGTTAACATCACACCCTTCGAGTAACACCAATAACAGTCTGTTTTGAAGTTATGAACTTTTAAACCTGTCCATTATATTATTTACTGATTAACAGATATTTTGACCAATAGAGTAAGTATAGACCCACAGACAGAGCTTCAGTGGATAACACAATTATTGGGAATAAATTAGGAAGTGACTGCAAACATTTTACAAAGCACCCTAATACATGTATTCACTTAGTTACGTACAAGCTTTGCAGGTTTAGAGTACATCTGTATTTCACCCAGCTTCATTCAGCACCATGTATTCACATCTATTCCTGAACAGAGATCTCAGGTTCTGTGTGCTGATCTGGAACCCAATGATACTTTAAAGATAGGATTCAGTCAGAAGCCACCATTTGAGAACTTCAAGACATCTGTATTGCAGCTGAAGGACCAACTCGAAAGTTTCTGCATAGAAGAATGGAAGACAGTTTCTGAAAATGGTAAGAATGTAACATGGTAACCTTGGCCATTCTTTTCCATATATGTGGCCTGCAAACATAGAAAAATCCCATGCAATACTTAAATGACAGGCATCCTTAAATATGGAGTGTTTGTGTGTGTTTGTGTGTGTGTGTCATACTTTTGTAAATAGACAAAATTGTTAAACATGTTTTGATTTCCATAGTGAATGTGCAGATCATTACAGCCCCTGAGCCGGAAACCAGGGAGGAATTCCTCAAATGTGAGTTCTAATTTTTTAATGTCAAATTATGGACACCTTCAGATAGTCAAGATACATTTTATTCAGCTGAAAGAAAAACCTCTTTTATCCTGAATCATATAGAATTTGTGAATTTCTACATAAATTATTCCAAAAAGTGAATTCTTCCTTAGCGAGCAGCACACACTTTTTTTACTGTGCTATATTTTCACTGAACAAATATTTGTGAACTTAATATAACTCTTTTCTTAGCTGACAATGGCAGGGTGTTCCAGTGGACCTCAAGCTGGTCCAGATATGGACCTTAGAAGAAAAAGTGGACCCTTATACTGTTTTTTAATAAAAATTTTTAATGTTTTCAGATGCCTGTGTGCTGACTCTGGATCCTAATACTGCTCATTGTAATCTCCTGCTGTTGGAGATGAACACCAAGGTGATTTGTGATGACCGCCGCCATCTGTACCCTGACCATCCTGAGAGATTCTCCCACTGGCAGCAGGTGCTCTGTGAGCAATGTGTGTCCCCCCGCAGCTACTGGGAGGCTGAGTTAGGGGGTGAAAATGGAGCATCCATTGCAGTGTCTTCTAAATCAATCAAAAGAAAAAGATCTGAAAACGAGAGCAGGTTTGGGCATAACAAAGAGTCCTTCAGATTAGTCCGCTACCCCTCGAAATACATTTTCTGGGACAATAACACACAGATTGAAATCCCTGGGCCTACCTACAAAAGAATCGGTGTGTATCTTAACGAAAAGGCGGGGACACTTTCTTTTTATGGTGTTTCTAGTACAATGACCCTCATTCATAAAGTCACAACTGAATTCACTCGGCCCATGTATGCTGGGTTTGGTTTAGGCTCAGAGTCGTTTGCTTCCATTTGCATCTTTGCCTCAAGTAGTGCTACTGGTGAGAACTTGAAGAAGAAGAAGAAATGAGATGTCTTGCTGCAATGGGTGGTGGTAAAATAGCTTAAGAGATGCATGAATATTATAGGACTGCTGCCACCTCAACAGCAGTGCTCGACATGAACCAATCACAGAGCTGACTGAATATACATTCACCCAGAAATGCAAGGGTTGTATAATATAATTTAGAATTGTTTCAAGAGTAAAACTCTGCTAAGATTAGGTTTCACTGTAGTTCAATTTCAGTAGTTCACTCAATTAGCATTCAAGTGATGTATGTGTAGAAAAAGGCCAGTTGGAAAACTTCCTAGCATGCTTTGCCTTTGAACTGATCAAATAAACTTAAGACTAAAACTCTGCAATGCCTCTTTGGTAGTTTTTAAAAATCACCCCTTTTATAAACTGATCTCCATTACATGAACACACACTGCTCCCCGGGCGCCATGTTCCTGGCTGCCCCCTGCTTCACTTGGTGAATGGGTTAAATGCAGAGGAAGAATTTGGTGCTGTTCACACTGTGTGCTGTGGTGTGTTCACGTATGACCAAATGATCACTTTCACTTTCAAAAACATCAGGCCATAAATTGGGAAGACCAAGGAGAAGAGTTGCAGGAGGTCTATTCCCCACAGTACACACAAAGTAAAAGAAAGAAAACACAAATTCCTGCCTTAAGATTTGAAAGTTTTCTCTAAAAAGAAAAATTCCATTTTATAATGACCCATAATTAGTGAGAAGTGAAAGTGACCATTCTGTCATACGTGAACACGCCACAGCACACAGCCTTAATAATTAATGACACACTAGACTCATTAATCATTTCATTGTCTTTGGTTAAGAGTTTCTCCGCAAATAAAATAATGAAGCATATCCCATATTTTACATTGTTCAAGAGATTCACGAACCTTAACTGGTAGGAAATGACGTCTGGATAATGACTCAACCACAAGGTAGCAAAATGATTTTACTTCTTCTTTCAACATTACATTATCAACAAATCAATAGACCATGCAATACCAATTTTATTTATTTTAGGATTCACCATAGCCTTGAATGGGTTTTTGGTGGAGACATTTGCTGCACTACATCAGTGTGGATTTCAGAGATTTTACCATGTGGTTTAATGAAGGCTGTTATTGTTGCAGAGAGGTTATGTAAAGACAGGAGCAGGGCAAAGGAGAGAGAGAGAAGGAAATGAAGAGACTGACTGTGAACGAAAGCAAAAGCTTGAAATATTGCACAATGGTGCCACACCTGAAGAAAGTTATACTTGATTAGGAGTAACCAAATCAAGATTATAATGACCACTACTTGGGAGAGGGGAAGGCATAGGAGAGAAGGAGAATGCTTCATTCCTGCCCTAAGATTTGAAAGTTACCTCTAAAAGGAAAGAAAATCCATTTTATGATGACCCATAATTAATGAGAAGTACCTCACATCATACAATGCGACTTACTTAATAAGCAATGACACAATAGATTTCCATGAATCATTTCGTGAGTTTCTGGCTTCACACATTTTTAAAAAATTTTTTTATGGCATTTATCAGACGCTTTTATCCAAAGCGACTTCCATTGAAGGTGCTGAAGGTAGGATTCGAACCCATGACCTCTTGGTCTAGAGGTGAGTATCCTACCCACTACGCCACCACCACCACCACCACCATTTGACTTACAAAAACCCTAACTGGTTCAAACAGAAACTACACCACAAATTAACTGTCATTTACATTTTCTTTCAACATTCCTACATTATCAGCAACTCAAAAGAGTTTATTTTAGGATTCACCTGAGGCCTGAATCTTACAGATAAGTCTGAACAGGTTGGGTAGGCCAGTGAAGTCATGTGAGTTTATACTCAGTGACATGACAGAATTCCCAAGTCAGTTAAATAAGCATGCCGTGGGAGTGAGGTGGGTTAGGGTGTCCAGAAATTCCTCCCCTGCATATCAGTACCACTAGCTAATCCTGTATCCTCTTCAACTTTCTGTTAAACACTGTCAGCACACTGGAGTATCTCAGCTTTTATAAATGTTTATAAATGCTTTTATAAAATGTTTACAATTGTCTGCGTCATTTATACAGGCCATCTTCTTAAATGGTATTTATTTTTGCCATTTCTTACTTTCATCTAGTTACCCGTAGGTTCAAAAATCTTTTACATTACTCATCCACACCTGTACAGTTGCACTTCTATATTACTCTTTACTTTTGTACTGCTGTTCATCCATATACCTTCACAGCTGTATATATTTGAATGTGCGCTATGTGTCTAAATATATTTAGACACGCCCTCTATTTTAAGGTGTGTTTGATACAGCTGTTCATCGCAGCTTGTATAATCTCCATATAACAGAACTGCGAATAGAATGGAACATTCTGGAGCAGCCGCAGGATCTATAAGCCCAGTGTTGACCCGATAAGAAAAAAGCCCCCAAGGACTGAGTTAAAATTGTATCTGCTAAAGTGATGGGACTCCATGAATTAGCATTTTGAAATATATAGAGACCTTCTTCTTTAGCTGAGAGTAAATATTTAAGACCATCATTCACAAATAGTGCAACAAATATTAGAAATGTTTAAAGCAAATTAAGACAAAATTATCAAAAAAATATTAAACTTTAGCTTCATTGTGTGTTTTTATGTGCGTCTCAGCGTGAAATAGCACGGAGTGTGTATGTTTTGGGGCAGTGTGTGGCTCCTAATTGGTATTCCAGACTGGGCTCCACACCTTCTGGTGGTTTGAAAGTGAAGCGCTGAAGAAGTGAGGTGAAGAACAGGAAAAGCTCCATACGAGCCAGCTGCTCCCCAAGACACACTCTCTTTCCTGGAAAAATAGAAAAGCCAAACAGTGATGCTGTGTTCTGCCGAGGAATCCTGACTCTGTAGAACTTGCCTGAAAGGCTTGAAAGTCTTAAAATCAGGATCAATCCAATTTCAATGTCAGTAAATCAAAGGTATTTAAAACAGAAGTCATCAGTTAAAATGTTGGTAGAGATTGATGCACCTGCTGAAAACGGCATGAAGGCCTCTCTCCTCCTGAAGTTGCCCTGATCGTCCAGGAAGTGACCTGGATGAAAGGACCATGGCTTCTCCCACTCAGACTTATCAAACAAGACAGATGTCAAGTTGCCAAAAACAACTGTACCCTGCAAACCAATGGCATTGATCTCATTCATGTGATCATATTATCATGTCAACATTAGCATACTGATTAATGTTGTGTGTCCCGGGTTTTTATTATTAATGTAATATATGTATATAGATACATCTCATTTCAGTTCCTCTGTAAAAAAATAAAAAGATACACAAGAGATTTCCAGGTCTGTGTTATATCCTGGTCAGCAGCCGAAAGAGGCTGCCAGCACTTTTATTTTGACATGGGGGTGCGTGTTCCCCGGTCGGCTTATCAGTAAGGGTTCACAGCTGGCCATGGATTAAGTAACACAATAAGTGATCATCAGTTTTTATTGGTTCCTGTCTGTGGGTATTGTCTCCTGTGACTGGTCTGTTGTCAGTCCACCCTCACATTTCCCCTAGATTGTACTAGTCTTCTGTATGTTGGAATTTGTTTATGTTTTGGCCCTCAAGCCTTCTTTGAGTTGTGTTGTTGTGTTGTTAAATTAAAGTAAGGAAGAACTGGAAATCTGCAGTTGCGCCTCACACCCCTTACTGGTACACACAACATGATTTTAGGCTTTGCTAAATAATATTGTATGGCTTACACATTACACATAATACAAATAATTATGAGACACATGCTTAAAACACCTGGCTCACATCACAGGTACATGTTTACCCATATTTTAAACTTACCTTAGGAACTGTGTAATCTCCAACCTGGATGTCTTTCGCAGCAGTCCGAGGCAAGTTAAATGGGATGATGTTACCCATCCTCTGGATCTCATGGATAACAGCGTTGGTGTAGGGAAGGCTGTCTCTGTCCGTCACTGATGGCTGTCGTGAAGACCCCACCACCCGATCAATTTCAGCCTGCACTTTGGCTAAACACAGATAGAGACCATTTCAGTGGCAGTGGATATGTGTAAAGAAATGTCACCAGAATCAAAATGGTGGCACGGTAAGTAAAAATCAACCTGTCAACTTTTCAACAAACTATGACTGTTATAGTAATAAGGTGAATTTAACCCCCCAAACAAAGTTCCAAGTTTGCTGGTAAACTGTGAACTAAGTACGGTGTTTAGAGTACGTCTTTTATTGAAGAGAATGCATTCCTTCTCTAGTGCTTGCTCTTCATTTAGTCAATTTCACAATCAGTCTCTGGTTCTTCTTTTGTACAAGTATGATTGTGGAAGCGATCGAAGTATTGTTCTTTTAAGCTTTAATAGTGTGATAGTGGATTGGTCTTCATGAATTAATTAATTCATTCATTCATTCATTTTGATGCAACAACTATTTTTCAAGTTTTCTTTTTATAATTGTTCTTTTTATAGCCAAAAAAGGCACCGCTTCTCGTCTGAGCCCAAATAAAATGAGGCAGGGAAAACACTACAGCGCAAAAATTGCTGTTTCAAAGCAACTTTTCTTCCCTAATGTTTTTAATGCGGTTTGAAATTTTCCATTTTATATGGGCTTTTAAGTCAAGCTCATGGGTTCAAATGTTTTTCTTTTGTTTTTTGTTAAAAAGAATTAGCCTTCAAGAGCACCCCCCCACCCCCTTCATGCGTGCACAAGTCAATGAAATACATGTCACTAATGTTGTGCTTTATAAAAAAAATGATCAGCCCACTTGTTTATGTCTTGGTTCTGTTCTCCAGGAAGCTGCTTGCTCAGCTCTTTGTCTCTATCTCCACGGCCACACACACAAAATGTAGAATGAAGGTAGATGCAAGGTCGTATGTGTCTAAAGTGGCTCGCTGATGTGATTTAGACTGGCATCATAAATGTCTGAGAGCCAGTCAGGAGACACTGTTCCTGATCAAATGATAATCCCAAAATGGCACAGAAGCGAACTACCTATAAAGTCAATATGTACTGACCCTGTATCTCAGGATATTTGATCATGTACAGCAGGCCCCAGTACAAGGTTGTGGATGTGGTCTCAGTCCCAGCAACAAAAAGGTCCACAGCACAGATGCTCAAGTTCTCTATATTGAAACCTGCAGCCTCGTCATCCTTCCACTGCAGAGACACACACACCCTTGAAAATAAAACACCTTAGCCCTTAAATGAACACCTCAAACATAAATGCTAAGTTGTTAATAAAGATGCTAACACCCAAGGTTTGTGTGAACGGATGGTACACCCTTTCATTTTGTTAGTAAACATAATATTATTTAAAATAAGTTTCTACAGCTGTTCACATAAGACAATATTAATCATTTAAAATTACGTATAGGATAAGAATCTATTACATTATTGGCAAACTGCAGTCTGGCAATTTGATATAAAGAACTATGATGCCAGCTGGTCCAAAATACAAGCCAATCAGAAACAACCAGAGGAAGGCTGCCCAACAAGAACAGCTACATACAGCAGTACATTGTCCCCTTGCAAGGACTGTTAAGCAATTATTAATAACCAGACTATTACTGCCTAAGAAAGAGCCCATAGTAATGATAATGACCTTCGCCTAGTTGTCCTGTTCTGAGCAATAACACACATCATAAATCAGAAAGGCTACTTTGGGATGATCCATGAACACGGTTCCAGAGATTTCTCAGAGAAATCAGTACCTTTTCCATCTCCCCAAGGAAGCAGTCAATGTAGTCTCGTGGATTTAAGGGCTCATAGTCCTTTCTGTGCTCTTCTATTTTGACCCGAACATAGTCAATCACCTTCTTCCACACACAAATTATTTCTTGATGTGGTCCAGGTAATCTGCTCATGATCCATGGGAACATGTTATACACCTAGAAGCAGAGGAAGGTTAGAGTTGGCCTCATAAAGCACCAAGTGCTAACAGAAGTGAACAAACATAACAACACTGTTGGCCATTCATTAATCTTTTTCTGCTATTTCACATCCAATCACGTACTTTTTTGTATTGATACACTGTAAGTCTGGAAGAGGGATTTGGTAGGCGCTTTCTGTTGCAGTTCTTTATAGCAAGAACAAAGAGTGTTTGAGATAAAATAATGTGGCAAACGAGTGGGAAAGAAGTTGACAGGATGTCAGGAGCTTTGTTTTTCTTGGTTTTTATTCTGCTCCAACGCAGCACACTGCAAAACACACAACCACACTCTTTTCTGTCTCCTCTCCAACTGCCAAGTTCACACACTTATCCTTCCCCCTAACACGCAGTTCCCGCCTAAAAAGGCAACATTTGCAGGTGCAGACACTACTCCCCCACCTAGTTCCCACGCCAACTGTCTGTGTCCTTTTCCTGACCCCCTTTTTAACCCCTAAGGCCCAAACCGAGCCAGTCCTGACTGCCAGCTCGTTACACAGCCCCCTCAGAGGGGGGTTTGCCGTCCTCGGCTACCCCACGAGTCAAGTACATAGTCCCGCAAACGAGCTGGCAAGTTACGCCTTCGAGGCGCGCGTGGCGTGCCCATAGGCACCACACTAGTCTCCACACCACTCACCTCAGTCTCCCCCCTGACCACTTGGACCAGGCGAACTAACCGTCCGATTGTCCGACTCTCCAGAGTCTCGCGCGTCCGCCTGTGGCCGGTACGGTAGCAACCGATCACGGTGCACCACCATCGCTTTTCTGCAACCCTCCAAGCGCACCTGGTACACCACCTCGTTAACCCGCTCCAAAACTTCCCCAGGCCCCCGTCAATGACTGTCCAGTTTCGGATTCCGCCCCTTTTTCCGGGTGGGGCAGTAAACCCAGACCAGCGCGTGTGGCTCGAAGTCTTGCCCCCGGCTGTGCACATTATAAGCGCGCTATTGGCGCGCGGTTGCCTCGCCTTGGTGGTCTCGTGCCAGTTTGTGCACCACCCGGAGTCTCTCCCGCAAACGGCACACATAGTCCGGCCCTGGCGGCCCCGCCAGTTCCGGTTCGGGTGGCGGCCCGAACGCCAGGTCCATGGGTGTCCGTAGTTCGCGGCCGAACATGAGTGCCGCGGGGGTGCTCTGCGTGCTCTCCTGGAGGGCTGTCCGATAGGACCACAGGACCAAGGGCAGATGACGGTCCCAAAGGCGCTGGTGCGCGGCCATCAGAATCGCCAGCTGCATGGCCAGCGTGCGGTTAAACCGCTCCACCAACCCATCACTCTGCGGGTGTAGCGGTGTGGTGCGGGTCTTGTGCACTCCAAGCCGCCGGCACACGTCCCTGAACAGCTGGGCCTCAAAATTGCAACCTTGGTCGCTATGCAGTTCTTCCGGCACCCCAAACCTGCAGAAAAACTCCTCCACTAATTTCTCTACAATAGTTGATGCACTCTGGTCCCCCACCACGTACGCCTCCGGCCACTTAGTGAAGTAGTCCATGGCCACTACTACATACCGATTTCCTGATTCCGATTGTGGAAACGGTCCCAGTACATCCACCCCCACACGCTCCATGGGCGCCCCCACGGTGTATGTCTGCATCGGGGCCGGCGACTGCCCACCCGGCCCTTTTTTTGATGTGCAGGCATCACAACAATGAACAAATATCGCCACGTCGTGCCTGTCAATAAAATCGGTAGCACAGCCCTTGTTTAAGCGCCAGCATCTCCCACTGAGACCTGTACACCTTTAACTCTGTGTCGGACGCAGTTATTTCCTCCCACGCGGGCCGGTGCGCCTGCTCAAGCCAGCACCGCACCCTGCGGAGGGTCGAGTCGTTCTCCTGTTCCTGCCTAAGCCTGTTGAGGTCTAACTCGGCCGTGATAGGAGTGATGGTCGCTACACTGCACTCGCTCGCTCGCTGTTTTTCTTCCGCACGCCTGCAGTGCCCGCACGCCTCCATCTTGCACGGCCGGCGCGAAAGCGCGTCCGCATTACCGTGTTGTTTTCCCGGGCGGTGTTGCGCGTCAAAATTGTACCCCTGTAGGGCCTCTAGCCACCGTGCGAGCTGACCCTCGGGGTTCTTAAACCCGAGCAACCACGTCAACGACGCGTGGTCTGTCCGGAGCACGAATCGCTGCCCGCCAAGATACGGCCGAAAGTGCTGCAAGCTCTGCACCACCGCGAGGAGTTCGCGACGCGTGATGCAGTAATTACGCTCGGGTCGGCTCAAGGTTCTGCTATAATATGCCACGACCCGCTCTCCCATCTCTGTAGCCTGTGAAAGTACGGCGCCGATCCCCCCGTCACTTGCGTCCGTGTCCAACACAAACGGTTTGGTTAGGTCCGGGCTCATCAGCACCGGAGCCTTCCCCAACGCTTCCCTCAGCTGCACGAACGCCCCCTCACACTCGTCCGACCAACGAAACGTTCCTCCCCGTTCCGCAGGTCCCCGGCGAGTGCACCCCACGTTTCGCCAGTCCTCCAGTGCCATTCACTGAGCTGGGTTCTCGCCACCTCCTCCCGTTCGGGCCGGCCGAATCGCTGCTTCAGTGCCACCACGAGCTGGTCGAACTCCCGGCATCCTTCTCGCGGCTGGTTGAGTAGGACCTTCAGGGCCTCTCCCTCCAGGGCCATAGCAAGGTGCACTGCTGCCTTGCGCGGTCGCCAGGCATTATACTCCGCTGCCATTTCCACCTGCGCCAGGTATGGCTCGAGCGGCGCTGTCCCATCGAACCGTGGGAGTTTGACGACCTTCCTGGAGTCCGCTGGCGTCAACGCTGCCGCCGCCTCTCCATCCTCCCGACCAGCCCGGCTTCTTGCGGGCGTGCGGAAACGGTCGGTCATCCTTGGACCGCCACTGGCGCCGTCCGGGCGTGCAAGGACCTGCTGGGCCTTCTCCAGCAGGGCATCTATCTCTTCTTCCAGAGACTGTACCCTCCGAGCGTCGACTTCTCTCGGACGCACTGCCATCATCCCACTTCTGACACCACTGTGGCAAACGAGCGGGAAAGAAGTCGACAGGATGTCAGGAGCTTTGTTTTTCTTGGTTTTTATTCTGCTCCAACGGAGCACACGGCAAAACACACAACCACACTCTTTTCTGTCTCCTCTCCAACTGCCAAGTTCACACACTTATCCTTCCCCCTAACATGCAGTTCCCCCCTAAAAAGGCAACATTTGCAGGTGCAGACACTACTCCCCCACCTAGTTCCCACGCCAACTGTCTGTGTCCTTTTCCTGACCCCCTTTTTAACCCCTAAGGCCCAAACCGAGCCAGTCCTGACTGCCAGCTCGTTACAATAAGATAAGAAGCTGAATGGAAGC
Organism: Hemigrammopetersius urotaenia; assembly: GCA_037974485.1. Classification (NCBI taxonomy): domain Eukaryota; kingdom Metazoa; phylum Chordata; class Actinopteri; order Characiformes; family Alestidae; genus Hemigrammopetersius; species Hemigrammopetersius urotaenia. The sequence goes on along the minus strand of JBBPDC010151438.1, from coordinate 4,181 downwards.
TAGAGGGGCATGGCATTCAAAATGACTACACTGGTTGTAACGCTGAAACCGTGGACCAGTGTTGGCCAGACCTGGAGTTTAAAATTGTTATGCAAAATGTACTCTTGAGAGAAAGCATATCCAGAAACTGAAATTATGTTTTCTGTTGAAATGGAAATCACAGATATATGAACAACTGAACAAAGGTCCAGATATAAGTACCTGAGCCCAGATGCTTCCTTCTAGACACACGGCCTTATTTATTATTTTCAGTAAGCCTTGGAACTCACTGTCACTGTAGTCAAACCGATCGCCAAACACCAGGACACATATCACGTTGGAGACAGCGTTGTTTATAAGGAGCTGGGGATTAAAAGGTCTCCCTGGAAAATAACCAATATATTCAAAAATGTATGGCAAATCACAACAATCAATGTGATAACATTTTTCTTTTGTAGAAAAAATAACATCACTTTGGCAACAGCCTATATAATATATTTGTACTACACCTAACCCGCAAACCCACCAGACACCGTTATCTTTATATATTCAAGAGCAATTACCCCAATAAGTTTACTTTACCAATAGAACTGACCATATAACAAGTTTATCAGTTAAAAACACTGTTTATTTATGGTTATTAATTAAATCACAAATGCCTTAAATATGCAGTTAACGTCTTAAATATGCAGTTAATAAGCAGCTGAATTAAATGGGCAATAGTTACTTGTCATTTGTGAAATAGTCAGCTCACATTCCTCTAAACTGCTAAAGCAGTATAGAGTTTGCAGATCACTGATCTTACTTCATCATTTAGCATCATACCCAACATCTTGAAAGTGACAATCTGGTCATACGTGAACACACCACAGCGTGAACAGCACGAAATACTTCCTCTGCATTTAACCCGTTCACCAAGTGAAGCAGGGGGCAGCTACGAACACAGTGCCCGGGGAGCAGTGTGTGGGGACGGTAGCTTGCTCAGGGTACCTCAGAGGTGCCTAGCGGTCTTGGGAATCGAACCCGGACTTTCTGATCACAGGGCGAATGCTTTAACCACTAGGCCACCAACTGCCCAATGCATATGTATGATGGCTCACTGCTCATGAATAATTTTAATAAATATTTATAATATGTTGCACCATTTCAACCATTTCATAAGGGTGGTATTCGTGGTACTGTGTACTGTGTACAGTACTGGGTACTGTGTACTTAACATGCAGCAATTGATTAAAGTGAGCTTCGAAGAGTGCCAAACAATAGGGATGGGTATTAAGAACAGTTCTAATCTGGTACCAGTTTCTGGCTGGTCAAAATCAAAACATGGATAGGCTCCAGGATAAACAATGCCGCTGTCAGTATTTATTTACTGTTGATGGAATCTAACACAGCCTGCACTTTCAAATAGTTAATGTTAGGTTGTATCAGTGGGTGGGAAGGGGGCACCCTACACATCCGCTCCACACATTTGTAGCAGCTGTTCTTTCTTCATTATATATATATATTATATTCTCAAGAAATAAGAAGCTAAATAGTTAAATGTGTCCACATGTGTATGTGTGATGTCAGTATTTGTTGCACAATTTATGGAGAACGTTGACAGATACTGGTATCGAAAAGCAGTATCAGTATTGCTATCAGTAACCTTTGGTACTCATCACTACTAGACAGCCCTGAGCTTTGAACAATTTCAATAATCTTAACGTTGCTACCTTGTTCATGTGTCATTGCTTCACTCAGGTAGCGACACTCTAGATGGATGGAGGGTTCCAGGCTTTTTTTTCCGAGTCCAAAGTTCCGAAGTGTCATGAGGGCAAACCTCCTCTGCTGCTTCCAGGAATATCCACTGGAACCAACAAGTCCTGCATGCAGACACATTGGTAAAGGCTTCAAACTAGGGCTGGGCGATTTGGCCTAAAATCAAAATCTTGATTAATTGAACATTTTAACTCGATTACGATTAATGAACGATTATTTTATTTATTTATTTATTTATTTTACCCTCATAGTTCACTGACAAGTTGCTCAGTTGTCTGTGTTTAAGCTCTCCATGCTCAACATGTTGGTGGAATAACGTAACACAACGGAGCGGGGTCACGTGACTCCACACGCGGTAGTGTTTTTAAAGGGAAAGCAATGGAAATAATCGACCTGGAATCGATTATAGGTTCTGAATGTTGATTTCGATTACTTTTCGATTAATCGTCCAGCCCTACTTCAAAAATTCTATTCCTTTACTTTCTTCATGCACGTGTATGTGTAAAAGACCACTGGTGACCAAAAAGAAATGTTTTCCACAGAAATGTTTAGGCTCGTAACTGTAGTGCGTGAATATAACATGATAGCAAATTAATGTAGTGTAACATTAAAGTGGCTCCTTATAGTCCTTATAGTGAATCCAGCACAGAACACATTGAAATTCTTTCCCTGTATTTAACACATTCATCAAGTGAAGCAATGGGCAGCCAACAATGGGCAGCAGTGTGTGGGGACGATACTTTGCTCAAGGGTACCTCAGTGATGCCACTAGCAGTCCTGGGATTCAAATCCAGGACCTTCTGATCGCTGGGAAAACTCCCACCGGGCTGCTAGCGGCCTGAACAGACCAGGGGCCTCATTTATAACCATTGCGTACGTACAAAATGGGACCTAAAAGATGTGTACGCCTCTTCTTACGCATTTGTTGCGATCTATAGGAAAAAACTTGCGGACTCTGACCCATGCGTACAAACATTTTGAGAAAAAAAAATGCGTTCAAGGGTAAGGAGAGGGTGAGTATATTAGTATACATACAGTCATGGCCAAAATTGTTGGCATCCAGAAAATCAAGTATTTCTCACACAAAAGTATTGCATTAACACATGTTTTGCTGTACACATGTTTATTCTCTTTGTGTGTATTGGAACAAAACAAAAACAAAAAAAGCAAATTTGATATAATGTCACACAAAACTCCTAAAAATGGGCTGGACAAAATTTTGTTGCACACCCTTTGGAAAAAAGAACTGAAGTCAGTCGCTTCCTATAACCATCAATAAGCTTCTTACACCTCTCACCCCGAATTCTGGTCCACGCTTCCTTTGCAAACTGCTCCAGGTCTCTCATAGTGGAAGGGCTCCTTTTCCCAACAGCAGTTTTAAGATCTCTCCACAGGTGTTCAGTGGGATTTAGATCTGGGCTAATTGCCGGCCACTTCAGCGCTCCAGCGCTTTGTTGCCTCCCTTTTTGGGGCTTTTTGAAGTATGTTTGGGGTCATTATCCTGCTGGAAGACTCAAGATCTCGGACGAAACCCAGCTTTCTGACACTGGGCCCTACAGTGTGACCCAAAATCCTTCGGTAATCCTCAGATTTCATGATGCCTTGCACACTGTCAAGGCACCCAGTGCCAGAGGCAGCAAAACAACCCCAAAACATCACTGAACCTCCACCATGTTTGACTGTAGGTACTGTGTTCTTTTCTTTGTAGACCTCATTTCGTTTTCAGTAAACAGTAGAATGATGTGCTTTAACAAAAAGCTCTATCTTGGTCTCATCTGTCCACAAGACATTTTCCCAAAGGATTGGTTTACTCAAGTACATTTTGGCAAACTGTAGTCTTGTTTTTGTACGTCTCTGTGTCAGCAGTGGGGTCCTCCTGGGTCTCCTGCCACAGCGTTTCATTTCATTTAAACGTCGATGGATAGTTGGCGCTGACACTGATGACCCTGAGCCTGCAGGACAGCTTGAATTTTGTTGGAACTTGTTTGGGTCTTATCCACCATCCAGACTATCTTGCGTTGCAACCTTTCATCAGTTTTTCTCTTCTGTCCTGCCCAGGGAGATTAGCTACAGTGCCATGGGTTGCAAACTTCTTGATAATGTTGCGCACTGTGGACAAGTGCAAATCTAGATCTCTGGAGATGGACTTGTTACCTTGAGATTGCTGATATTTTTCCTCACACAGTTCTCTTTTCCTCTTTCTGTTGTTCATGCTTAGTGTGGCACACACAGACACACAATGCAAAGACTAAGTGAACTTTTATCTGGTTTTTATCTGCTTTCAGGTGTGATGTTTATATTGCCCACCTGTTACTTGCCCCAGGTGAGTTTAAAGGAGCATCACATGCTTGAAACAACCTTATTTATTGTTGGAGAAATGTTATCCTTATTAAAGTTTCTTTCATATTAAATCATTATTCTTATTAAAGTTCATATATATTAGT
>JBBPDC010151429.1:0-21005 GCA_037974485.1 Hemigrammopetersius urotaenia | reverse complement strand
ACTTTATTTTATTTATTTAGTAATATATTTATGTTTAGGCTACTTTGTCATGATAGAGGTGATATTTTATGTTTTGGTCCTTGAATTTTGTTCAAAATAAAATGAACACATGAGAATTGCAACCGCTTGATTTTTTTGAAAATTAGTTGTTTAGATTAATCGACTAATCGAAAAATTAGTCGAAAGATAAATCGTTAGAAAATTAGTCGTTAGTGGCAGCACTACACTATACATATCATTAGAAAAGTGAACATATAAAAAAAACACACAATGTGGCCAAAAGGCAAGAGGTATAATATTTTCATGCAAGTAATTTAATGCTAAGTGTTCTGAGAAAACATGGAGTTGGTCAATGTTCTTTAAATTCTGACAACAAGGTTCTGACAACATGGTACATAATATCGCAGGGACAGTAAACATAATCATATTACCCATCTCAAAGAAAAACTAAGCATGTTAACTTTACTCACGACTGCACAGCACTGAGTAAATCTGCGTAAACTTTAGAGAGTGAATGTTGGCCTTGATGACTCATCTCATCTCATCCATAACTTTATATTACCTTTGTGTTGTAATGTCTAACTTTTTCCTCTTTGCAAATAAAGCAATGTTTTACAAAAGGGTTTTTATTATGCAAAAAAGAAATAAATGTCTTTGCGTTTACATTTTTATTTACATTTTTACTAGTGCTGGGCACGAGATTCTTATCGCGCGATAAAAACAATATCGCCGTTAACGCCAAGATTCCAATGAGATTAACAGCGTTAAAAAAATTAATCTATGCCCACCTCTAATTTTAACACAATAAAGACAATAAAGGTAATAATAAGATGGGATTGTTTGCGTTTTGTGTGCATTATACACCCAATCAAAATCTCACTGTCCAGAATGAATGGAGTTTATGTACCTAGTGGGTTTGGGAGAGGTTGCTCTTTGAGTCCAGATGGAGAGGCCAGTTATCAAGGGGTATGCCAGTCAGCTCTGGATTGCAGTGTAACAGGCTGAAATATACGAATATATTTTAATGAAATATATTATTTACACTTATCAATATTTTGTTTGTATTTATCAATATTTTGTTTATATTTTATTTGGCACACCGCTTGTAAGGGTCCTGGTAGTTCCTCCTCCTCACCCTTATCAGTCTGTGTCCCACCTCCCTCTTTCCTGTTTGATATCCTTTTGGATAGAGGTAGGTTGGGTGATATTAGCTATCTGAGGAATATTAATATTCAAAAGTGTTATGAATATGTTTATTTGCCCTAAACTTATTTATATTTATTTTATATACGGTAGTTTTGTTATTTTTGAGATATGAATTTTGTAAATGTACTTTTTATGTCTTTTTGTCCAGCCACATGCGGGGAGCTAGTCTCACAGTGAATTCCAGCTATGTTTAAATAGACTAGCTTAACTAGCTGTGACAGTATGTTTGTGGGTGGTTTCAGGAGTTGGAGGCATAAATGTGTGAATGTTTTCATTTTTATATGCTTTGTGCAGAGAAACTAAAACTCGTTTTGGGTCAATCTTCTCACAACACAGTGCAGAAGTTCATCCGCGTTTACACAGAAAATACTTTGTGTTTGTTATTATCTGATGCTCAGTCAGTATAGGCATAGTTCTTTCCTAGCAATAATATCCATCTAGTGGACCAAGGATATAACAAGAGTCATGTTCAATCCTGGTAATGACTGTTTTTTCCACAACCATGTAATGATCCTGAAATCCCCTAAGGAGAAGACAGAAGAGAGGTGGTAGTGAGCCAGGGAAAACATACTCAGATCTATGAGATAAACTTATGAATGAGGAATGAAATAAGCACAGTTTATATCATATGATTTTCCTTTGCTGAGAAGAACAGACTGTAAGCTTGTCCAGCACGTTTCTAGTAGCTGAGTCATAATTGCCATCAGTGCCAACTTAGTTATCATTTATAAGCAATTTATCTCAGCTCTTACTTTTGCAGTTAAGTGGATTAGGGGTTTAAAATGTCCAAACATTCAGTTCTTCAGAGTTTGGGTTGCTTTTAGCAGTCAAGCACTTGTTAACTCTTTCACTATCTTTCAGCAGGGTATGATAAAGACTTCTATCCCTCCACATTCCTCAATAAGTCAGCATGCAGACTCAGAGTACATTTGTTTACTTAATTCACCGAAAATGCAGATTTTTACTTTAACTCAAGTTAGATGTGGGGCATGGTCGTTTGTGCACTGTTGAGATAGCCATACCCCCATTCAACTGAAACAGTGTCAACTATGGACAATTTAATGATAAAGCTCAAAATTGATTAAGACTGTTCAAGATTTCTACAGCCAAATGTCAGAATTTTTGTTCTGAATGTTAATTTATAGGCCTGTAAAAATGACCCTTTCAAGACGGGTCTAACAATGCAATCTATTCCCTTCCAGCAAAAAAGAAATAGACAAATAGAATCTACAAATTCTGAGTATTAACCGCTGCCTTTAAATCTAAAGGCAGCTGCAAGACCCTAATTTAGAAGAAACAGGTGCAAAGCAGAGAAAAGGGGACTAAAGAGATTTAGAGAGAAAAAGTAAGCTGAAGATGCGCAACAAAATTCTGTGGAAACCCCCTCCTCTAGCATCTCTGTGGAAGTGAAGAGATGCATGATGGGAAAATTGTTGAGGTGCTAGAACAGAATGGAAATCCCTAGACAGCAAGGGGTTGTACAGACAGGTTTATACTTTTATACCATGCATTTCAGAAAGAAAATAAATAAACAGATAACATGCTTTAGGGCTGAGCTTATATTCTATGTATAAGTGGGTATAAGTTGATGAGATGATTCTGGAGCACTGGTTGGCTCATGCAAATGAACCTCCTACATGGCTGTGGTTTGGAAAGAGCAGACTAAAGAGTGGGGGGGGGGGTAGACTTCAAAAATTGCCTGTCGCAGTATTAAACATCTTTCATCATGTCTATAGATACTTGGTAGACTTTTTTTTTTAATATGACACAGAGGTAGGCGAACATAGCGTTTAGAGCCTTGCCCAGAGACTCCTTTGTGTCGCTTACGCTGCTCAACCAGACAAAGAATCAAATCCCCAGTCTGGTGAATGGAAGGTAGCAGCACTCCCCACCATGCCACACTAACTGAAAAATAACCTGTTACAACTCACCATGCGATACAAACTACACTGATCATTCTGTCCCTGAGCCTAATCACTTCATAATCTAAGCCTGGCCCGCAGCAAAACGTTCAAAATAAACTTAAGATGTCTACAGAGGCATTAATGAAAGCAGTGAAAGTAGTGTAATCAGGCCAACTTTGGCCCTTGTCTGAGCTCGGTAAAGAGCTTCCTCTTCCATTGGAAAGTGAACGAAAAGTCAAATGTGACTTGTTCATAATGTTGGTAATATACATGTAGACTTTTTTTTTGTTTGTTAATGTCTGATGTTTGAGACAATGACGTTGCTCTATAATTAGAATCTAGGACACCCTACCAAGAGTCATATAAATGCCATGACCGCAATGGCACCCAACTGCTTTAGTGACTTTTACTTTTGTCTTGGCATAAATAAACTCCTATATCTCTGCTCCATCAATATAAACACAGAGGATCAGGTATACAGCAAGAATCCCGCTGCTATTCAAGCAATTAATATTTTATTCCAAAAAGTGTCCTGCTGCGGTTGGGGACGATAGCTCCCCTGGACCTGAAAGTATGGAAAAAGGTCAAGAAAAAGGACAAGGGGAGGCAGAGTTGACGTCATTAGGAGGAACTGGGGAGGCATAAATAGAAAGGTAAGGAGAGAACTAGAGAGGGAACCCAACATCCTTTCTTCTGTTGCATCCAGGCGATAGTCCAACATTTAGTGACGGTATGGCCACTGCAGTGCTACATGCTGTTTTGCTGCTGTGTCTGGCTGTGACAGTGCATATGGAGAGTGGCGGGATATCACAAAAACTCAGGTGTGATTCCCAGCCACCGTGTTTTGACCTACTTATTCTTGAGAGACTGGCCCAGCATGTCAGTGAGGATGTGGTGAGTCTTTTCTAATTGTAGCAAATTTATGTTCTGTCCTGTTTTTGTGGCTTTGTAATGCCAGGCAGCTTAGGATGCAGATGTACGTGAATGAGCCTCTAGGATCCCAAATAGAGACTTTTTAAGGCTGAAACTGGACTTTTGAATGTACTTCAGACTTAACGACATTAACCAGTAGAGGTAGACATGTAGGGTAAACACCTAAAGAAAAAAATAAATCAGGAAACCATAATTTCCGTGGGAAGCAGACAGATATTATCAGATATTAGTGGGAGGGTGAGAGGTTTCAAAACATGCCTTATGTTGATATGACTTTTTTTTATTGATTTTATAAAGAGGAAATGCTGCAGATTAGCACTGAATATTTGAAAACACTTTATATATCATTTCAGGTGGCTCCCGATGGTGAGAACATTTTACTGAAGAGCCAAACTTTTGACAAAATCCGCAAGCAGGTGAAACATTTTAGCGGTACCATTATCACCATGTCAACCATGTCAACCACCATGTCAACCATAAAGAACAATTCAAGAGCTTAATTCACAAAATTGAATGTATGCATGGAATCTCTCCTCGACACAGAAACGCCTTCATAGCTGCGTCTTGCGGAAAATCATCGATTTTTATGAGAATGTTCTCACCACTGGATGGGACAAGTCCCGCATCCATAACATCAGCCAAGGCATGAACTACCATCTGGAGCTGATCTCCCTCATGGACAGACTGAGAAGCTGTACATATAAGGTAAACACATCCATCTCGTTGTATCAGAAATGTAACTGATGCAAATGACTGGGTTGGTAAAGGTTGCTCGCCATGCAGCTTCCTACTAAACATCGCATCTCAGTGTGTGGTTAATGGCCCTGCTGTCAGCAAAAGACAATCTTGCACCTCTAATTATATCTTAAAGCGATCATATTTTTTGCTATTGTTTCAGATGAACAAGAGATGTGATGTGTTGTATCAAAAGGCTGTGCGGGAACCAAACGTAGAGGTAATCTGCGACAAACAACGAATAGAACAGTGCGAGTTTTATCAAACAGATTAGTCATAAATGTCATCATTTTTATGTGTGTCATTTAGATTTTGGAAGAAAATATGACTCCAGAGGAGGTGGCTATCTATCAGCTGCAAAAACTTAAGCATGCCAATGCAAAAGTAAGTATAACAATAGTTTCATGCAACTTAGCAACAATAAAAGCCACTTTGATCATCTGTTGCTCTTTATCGAATGTTGCTGCTCTCCTGATCTTGAACAGCTTGCATCTCTCTTTCTCTCTCTCTCTCTCTCTCTCTCTCTCTCTCTCTCTCTTTCTCTCTCTTGAAGATAAATGACATGAACATCCAAGAGAGAGCCATGGATGAACTGAAATCTCTTCATAACTATATGCCTGGGAGAGGTTTCCGCAAAACCCCTTTCTGAATGAAAGCCTAGGAAGTGCTCCACTAAGCCACGCAAGCTTGTGATGTATCGCTTCTGCTCAGTTGGTGCTTGGTGTTTGCAAACATGATGTGACACAACACTGTCAACAGACAGGACCAAACAAACAGGACCAAGGCACTAATCAACACTGACTGGGAGTCAGATTGCTTTTTTAGATCATTACAATTCCATAGTCAGTGCACCTCCCTAAATCTGAGTAGAATGTTACAAGAGCAGACAAAAACAGAAAAGATTTGTACTATTTAAATGCCTTTGAAAGATATGGTGCTTGCAAATGCAGACAACCAACAATAAATCAGCCAAGCAAACAGATGGCATAGCAAATAAATTCTGTGTACTGACGCAAAGTCTATGTTCCATTATATTTGAACACAATGAGTCCAACAGTCCTTTTGTCAGCTTTTCAATAAAACTCTTTTGAATGTTTTATGTGTGTTTATTTGAACGAGAGAGAGGAAGAAAGAGAGAGGGAGAGAGAGAGGGAGAGAGAGAGAAAGAGAGAGAGAGAGAGAGAGTGTATGTGTAACATTATTTATAAACCCTGGGAATTCCCTTTTAAAACTGAACAGGTCATGATTACAGTTTGACTGGGATCATATCAGATTTTGGGCCGGGTTTCTTGTGACATTTTATGAAATTTGAAGACCTTCAGAGTTTGAGGAGTGGGTGAGTGTCATGGATGATGAAGAGTTGGTGGTGAGAGAGTTGGGTTGGTGGAGACGTCACGCAATCTTTCCCCTTGCTTGCTGTTTTCTCAAAGTGTGAAAGATTTTTTGCAAGTTTAAGCAGTAGTGAGAGGAACTTCAGGGCAAGGTTGGACCAGCTTTTCTCCGTTTGGTGCAATAAGCAAATCCACAAACACATATTGATATATAAAATACCAACTTCTCCCAGCATTACATTTTCAATATTTCAACTCTACTTAGTAAATATAAAAGGTTCTGTGAAACCGTGTCTGTGATAATCAATCTTATCAGTGTGTGTTTAGTTTCATTTACATTATAAAGTAGTCCAGTATTTACTGATTGGTGGAGGGCACCTGCCATCTACAGAGCAGAGGAGAAACATGCAGTGCATCTTAATGAGGTCAGGCTCACAGTGCAGAGGATTCTTCATCCCTTTCATGTGTGGAAGACACACAATAGAGCGTTAAATGCTGTTTCTCTGATCCTGAGCCACTATTCACAGTAGGTGCTTCACACATTTGCCTTGATATTGAGGATGGTAAATATGCAGGCCTCCCAGAGCATTCAGGCCAAGCTAATAAGAGGTTATTGTTAAAAGTTATGCTACACTAACTACTATTACGTGACATCAGATCACTAATTGTTCCATGTGTAAGTGCATGTTATAGGTGCAACTTAGGTGCCAGTTCTACCAGTGCTTTATTCCTAATTAATGAGTAGGCAGTTAAAGTAAAATGAGCCATAGGGGGCATGAATAACAGTGCTTTTTCTAAGGCTATGGGTAAAGCAATGCAAAGATTTTACAAAGCATAAAATGATAAACCAACAGTCAGCAAAGAAATGTGATAATTAGTATTTGTCCAATGAATAATTATCCCACCAAGCAATTTTTTCATAGGTTATAGTCGCCATGCAACATAAGAGTCGCAACACAGTTTATATGCATATACGATTTTCCCCAAGGGCACACCTATGCATATGTTTTCCTGCACAATTGTTGGAAATGGGGCCTGTGCATATGCTATGGCCCAATTTTTATCTTGTGTGTATTGCTAACCTTAAATAAATAAACACTGCTCTGCCTGTGATAAATTCCATGTATTAGCTCCCTGTAGATGATACTTATATTAACAAAACATGTGCATTGACTTGAGGTGTTTTGTATAAGAGTTATACTACATCATTTCGTTATACCTCATTTACATTTGAATGAGTTGTGCTCTGTAAACTCCAAAGGCCTAAACTTTGTTTCCGTCTTGGGCGTTGTTTTTGTGCAGTGAGGTAACTGAGAAACCCCCACCTCCCGTCACTTCTGGTAAGCAGCAGCTGATGAGGCTTACGATAAGCACTGCAGTCTGTAGACCACAGACGGCAGAGAGACAGTCACAGAGACAAGATCGTGGTGCAAGGATTGTGCATTTGCACTCATTCTACTTTAGAGAAAGGAGGCTGAGAGAAGACACCCAATGACTTGAATTCAGATTAAGCACATTCACACTTTTGGTGAGGGGGTAATTTTGTCTGTTGACTGTGGGTGGTGGTGTGAATTTACAGAGAAACTGAGCAGTGAAAAAAAAAGTTTCACACTAAAAAAGGTATTTCATTCCATTGCACTTCTTCATATTCAAACACAACAGGCAATATCTCAACGATCACCTCATACCACCCATTTTGCGGAGCTGCTTAATTATCATGCAATCCATGGATCCAGAGCATTATCCATCTCTTAGAAAAATGTGCTCCACGCCTAAAAAAAGGACTCAGCAGTTTCGTTTTCACTCAGATTGTGAGCACTTGGTCCCAGCTTCACCTTCCTGAGGTCAGGTGCCACAAGTATGCCGAGTGACCGCTATGAGCTATGCTGGAAAACCCGGGCAAAAAAAAAAAAGAAATTTGAGTCATGGAGTATAGACAGTGTAGGCCCACATCGTTTTGTGAACACTTGACAAGCTCTCACAACTTAATCGTGCTACAATTGTTTGCAACTTTACCACATTGCCCTTTGAAAGTGAAGTTCAACTGCGAATAAGAAACATCCCTTAACCAACCCAGGTTTCGGGACAGATTCAGAATGCTGCTGGCAGGCTGCCGTAGTGTGTGGGTTAGGATCTTGTAGACAGACAAAGGCCTTATGACCTCATTTACTAATGTGCAAATATTCTATAATGGAATTGAGGCAGTTTCATCTTTGCAAGTTTCAGTATCAGTGCATAATACAGTAGTTTGGTGGGTTCTTTGCATGCAGGCAAACAGACATGCAATGCGGTGGCACATTCTTTTGAAGTAAGGTAATGTGTGTTCAATAAAGGCTTTGGACACTTTTTCAAAGATACTTGGTGTCTATTTTTGGGGGTGGGGCACAGTATTCACAAATTAATCAGTTTCCTGTACTGTAATAAATATTGAACAGAATCCATGATCCCATTGTCCTTTTTGGTTTAAAAACACTGTAAACTGGTTTCACTAAGAAATCAGCTGTAGTTTATGTAGTACATAATTTCTAGTTTATGTCATCAGGAAACAAAGGTTATGCTGACGATACACAATAATATTGTTTATTCCTACACTGAGGGTCATTGGGTTACACTTCTAATGCCACACACACCTACATCTGCGACATGAAACTGTAAGTGTCTCTATGTAAGAGCCTCTGTGGTGATTTTATTTTTAGTTTCATCACATGATCTTAGATCTGCAAATACTGTCCTTCAGAAGAGACCCTCCATGCTTAAGTGACTGAAGAAAATCTCTTAACTCGCCTAATATTACAAAATCATTGAAAAATCAGATGCACGTCAGACTGTAATAGGATCTGTAAGAACCTCTAAACTCTTGTTTGTGAAGAATGTTTTGTCAGAGTGTAGTGTGGGAGTTCAAACATGGACGCACGTGCATTAAGGTTGTGAAACACGAAGATAAAGATCAGAGGATCGCCTTGTTCCATGCATTAAAGATTTTATCTCGAAACCAGTATTTAAACGAGATGAACTGTAAGACTGTTTCAGGCCTCTTCTTATGAACCTGACCGAAGGAATCACCTAATGAAGACATAATTTTATTAACGTTATTAGCGTTCTTACTCTGAATGACCAACAACCAGCAAACTCGGGCTTCACCTGTAAATGTAAGTCAACCTTTTATTTGCTTAGAATAACATTTTCTGAATGATCAAATAAAACATTTAAAATAAAAAAGGCATTTTGGAGGGATGCCCATTTTAATATCTAAAAATGTGAGAATTAGAACTTAATTATAGTTTTTGTTGGTTCATTTAATGCAACAGAAAGGTCATATAGTGGCCAAAAGGACTGACTAGCTGTTTTGCTTCCATGCAAAGTGTGCTTGTATACTGGAATTAGCTACTTAGTTAATAAAGGAATTACTTGGTGTTACCCTCTAAATGTGTTATAGCAAAAGCTAAACAATGCTTCTCAGTGATATTTATGTTTCTGATTAAAACTGTGCTTTACATTGTGCTTGTTTTGGTACAATTACCTTTTGTGATCATTTACATCCTTAGTTATTATAGCACCTTCTGGGCTGTAAAGGTATACTGGTTGATGATTCTGAAATATTTAATTGGTGTACATTTGTGAACAGTTTCCTAGAGAGTGGGTCAGACAATGTTAAAATGATCCAAAATCAGATATGACCTCTTAGGTTTAAGTGCAACTGCTTATATATCGATATGTTTTGAGACTTATAGATGCATTAGCACTTATTCAGAGCGCAGTGGTGGTTGTTGAGTTCTACTAAATGGGTCCTGGGTGGAGTGAATAGTAAGTACCAACACAATGTCTGCTATTAGAAGGGCCAGGCCATGTGACCCACTCTGAGGGGGCAAGGCCTAGGTTGCTTTCTTGGTCTCCAGGCCATGGGCATTGTGGCATGGCCAAGGATCACTCGAGATCTCCCAATGAGGAGGCCAGTGCCTAGAGAGTTGCCATCAACTAATCAGTTGTCCTCGTCGCTTCACTATGTGATGCATCATATATTAAAAAAGTCTATCAAAGGCCAACTAACTTCTCAAGCATGCATTCCAGCAGCTGGAATCCAGTATGGGCTCCAGTTTCTTACAACCTCAAATCAGAAAAAGTTGCAGATTAAAAACTGCAGTTATTCTAAATTTTACTTACTTGGCTTGGCTACCATTACAGACAGACATTACCATTTGTCTGTATCCTTTTTCATGTTTTTCTGGTCAACTTCATTTTTAATATGAAGTGAAAGCGACCATTCTGTCATGAACACACCAGAGAATAAAAAAAATTCTTCCTCTGCATTTAATTTCACCAAGTGCAGCAGCGGTCAGACAGGAACGCAGTGTGTGGGAATGGTATATTGCACAAGGGTACATCAAAGGTGCTTAGCACTCTTGGGAAGCGAACCCACAACTTCCTGATTGCAGGGCGAACACCTTAACCACTATGTTACCAGCTGCTAATATACACCCAATCCTGTACTTCAGGCCTGCAACGCATTCCAAAAAAGTTATGATGGGCCCATTTAGAGCAAGTCATGAGGTAAAAAAAACAGGTGACTGTAATCATGATTTGGTTTAAAGCCAGTATCCATTAAAGGCTGAGTCTTTGAGGAGCAAAGGCAGAGAATCTAGAGTTTGTCAACAAATGTATAAAAAATATTGAAATGTTTATGAACAATGTTCCTGAAAGAAACATCAGAAGGAATTTACACATTTCTCCCTCTACAGTGCATAATATAAAACGATTCAAGAAATCCAAAGGAATTTCACTGTGTAAAGGACAAGGTCGCAAGGCTAAGCTCCCGTCCCTACATTCTTCAGTAGCTGATAGAAACACAAGGGATCACTTTGCAAACCACAAGATGGAGTTACCTTCACAAACGGCACTTTAAACTGTACTGTGTAAAAAAGAAACCATGTTTCTTTGGTTATGTTAACCATGTCCAGAAACGACATATACTTCGCGGGGTGATTGTGACTGTGTTACCGCCAACTGGAAGGTTGGAGGGGGACGAGTGAGGATGCGTTTTAAAGGTCTCATGGAGCTCTACGGGGCTCTAAAGTTTGGTGGGCCTGGGTGATTTCCAGGCAGAGTTTGGAGCCTCTAAAGGCGTGGAGATTGTGACTGGGCATCTAGGATGGACCATCAGTGGAAACATGATGAATCAGCATTCCAGACCTATTTTGGAAGAAATTGACGCCATGTGCTCCTGAGCAAAGACATAAAGGATCATACAGACTGTTATCAGCAACAAGTTTGAAAGCCAGGGCCTGTCACAGTGTGGGGTTGTGTTAGTGCCCTTGGCAGAGACTATTTTTACTTCTGTGATGGAAGCATTAATGCAGAAAAGTACAATGAGATTTAACAGCAACATATGCTGCCTTCAAGACAACATCTGTTTGAGTGATGACCAGGCACTTTTCAACAAAGGGCAAAACAGCATCACAAATTCATGGCTGTGGAAGAGCAGAGACAGGCCTGTCTGTCCCTATTAGAGAATGGGAGGAAAATTTTTAAATGTGTGATGAAAATCCCATACTGTTACACTCGTTAAGACATGAAGAATATGAAGAATAACACAATATGCCCTGTAACATTTACTTGCTTGGTATCCTTCCTATTCCCATATACATAATGACTTTATAAAATGGGGGTTATATTGATATGACACTTAAACAAATAAGGCTAAATTAAGGTAATGACAACCAACGATGAAAGATATATAAGGCCAGCATTTGTAATTACTGACTGTGATTAAATCATCATGACGTAAACACTACTGTACATTATAAAGGAAGACAAATTTAAATGCTGATGTGTGATTTAGTCTTTTGTGCAGTTTATGGACCTATGCAAAGTACATTTTCATGTTATCAGCATAAATGTAATGTATGCATTTCACTTCTTCTTTTGCGTTTGAAAAAGAGCAAATGGGTAAATGGGTTTCCATGAGCTGTTGTCTCATAACGACTCACTTCCTGCGCATTCTTAGTTGCACGCTGTGTGGTTATGAGAGTGTGGGGGCATGTCGAAGCAACAAACAAATGAAACTCATACTAAAAAGGACCTGGCCTAACCTCCGCTGTGTGACAGATCACGCTCGACTGTGTAGCCTGGGCCTTTATATTAAAGAAAGTGTCAAATAAAAAAGGAAATGAGTGAATGAACGATCATTTGCTCTTAAAGCTTGTGTTTGCAACCCAAAAATGATAAAAGCTTCAAAACAAGGTGCACTGAGTAATGTGATGGTGTGACATTGCCTGGCATTTTGTGTGGTTTAATATTTTCATTTGTTTGTTTTAGTATGTTTAATATGTTAATGTCAGAAGGTCAACACGAGGGAAGGAGGCATTGGGAAAAACTGATGATTCAGGTCCTCCACATTCCACCTACTGCTGAGTAAACTCTCTCTCTCTCTCTCTCTCTCTCTCTCTCTCTCTCTCTCACTGTAAGCATCAGGTTCTGAACTGATAGCTCATCTACACCAAGGTTTGAGCAGTAAAAACATGATTAGAAACAATCTGTGTCTAATCAGTTGCCATCAAAGAAGTCATTTCACTCAATATTGTGATTCATTTACTGATAAGATCTATGCTTTACTCAAATAGCTCTTTAAAACTTTAGGTGGTAGTATTTTAAATACCAAGACAGGCTGATTTTAGTGTCATTTAGTCAGAAGGAATGCTATTTTTTCCAGTACTATAAATATTCCAGGCTGAATATCAGCACTGTTCTCTAAATTTGACAAACATTAGAATTGAATAATTTGATTCCAGTTACTGTTAATCCAGACGCCTGTGACTGGGCTTTTTCTCTGAATCCACCCTTTCTCGTATTTGCAGCCACTTTAACTCAAAGTGAGTGGAAGCTAGTGGGGTGGGGGTCTTGAGTAAAAAAATCTTACAGTCAATGAGCCTTCATGGTCACTAGGCCAGCATCTAGAGTGCACTGAGGAGGAGAAGATACAGGCATAACTAAGTGTATTTCCTCTCAAAAGTGTTGATACATGAATATGAAAGGAATAAAGTCAGCAACACCTGCTGAACCACATGCACCTGACACGTTTATGTGGTTAAATTCTGATCACTGTGCAAGTTCGGGCCTATGATTTGAATTACATGAAACGCTAAGTGTGACAAGACATGAAGACACGTCCTGTTTCTGAATGTAGCATGTGTCATTTATGATCAGATGCAGAACAATGGTCAGTTTTTGTAAGTCAGTTTATTCTTGGGTAGATTCATAGAAAAAAAGTTCCACCCAGATTCCAGTTTACTTGACACAGTCACCGCTGCACTGACATGAATAAAAAAAAAGAACTATGCAGAAAGGTGAATAAACGAGTGCATGGCTGTCTTTAGTGCGTCGACAGGATGTTCTAATCTGAGTGGCAGGCCAAGAGGCATAAAATAAAGGGTATAAAATACACTACATGGGTAAAAGTATTGGGACACCTCTTAATCTTAATAATTCAGCATGCCAAGGATAACGTCATGTTTTCAACTTTGAGGACACAGTTTGGGGAAGAATCTTCTATTCCAGCAGGACTGTGCCCCAGTGTACAAAGCAAGCTCCATAAAGACTGACTGGAGGAGTTTGGTGTGGAAGAACTTGACTGGCCCTCACAGAGCCCTGACCTCAACTCCATCCAACACCTTTGGGATGAACTGGAACGGAGATTGTGAGCCAGACCTTCTCATCCAACATCAGTGCCTGACCTCATAAAAGCTCTACAGAATGAATGGACACAAACTCCCACAGAAAATCATTTGGAAAGCCTTCCAGGAGGAGTGGAAGTTGTTATAGCTGCAAAGGGGGACCAGCTCCAAATCAAAGTCTATGTATTTGAATGTAATGTCATTAAAGTTCTTGCTGGTGTAATGGTCAGGTGTCCCAATACTTTCGCTCATGTAGTGTAAGTTTTAAAAGGAGCGTGTAGACGATGTGTCAGCAAATCAGATTTTTTTAGACTGAATATTAGGCTTTTTAAGATTAAAAATTCTAATCTTATTCTAGGAGTACACGGCAAAGCAACAGCCACTTGAAAGCCAGTACCAAATGTTTCCTAGCTGAATATTCCCCAGAGCATCACACTGCCTCCAGTAGCTTGCCTTCTTCCCATAGTGGATCCTGGTGCCATCTCTTCTCCACGTTAGCGACGCACACACAGCCATCCAGCTCATGTAAAAGAAAAAAAGATCAGTTTCTTTCACCGCTCCTTGGTCCAGTTCTCCACAAGACCTTCTGTTTTGGAGATGCGCTGATGCAGCCATCTAGTCATCACAGTATAGCCTAGGGGCGGGCAATATGGCAAAAATATCAAATCATTTTATTACAAATCATTTCGATTTTATCACAGTATTTATACTCATTTGTAACTTTTTTTTTTTACTATTTTGCAAGTTACTGAACAGTATAACCCATTTATTGATGGTTCAGCGCTGTTTCTATAAGGCAGGAATTCAGCAGACTTGGATGAGCATAGAACCGCAATAGATAGATGGAATGTAGTCTATTTAGACGATATTATTTGTCTATTTATATTTAACCCAGGGTGAGACCCTGCCTTGCGCCCGTTGTCCCCCGGATAGCCTCCTGGTACCCACAACCCTAGTAAGGATTAAGCAATTACAAAAGATAAATGAATGAATTAATGCATGATCAAATCTTAAAGAAATTACCATAAAGAAGTAACTGCACTATAATATTTGTAATTTATTACCATCCTTGTGTTTACAAAAATGTAAAATACCTTATAATGTGCCATGTATAGTATTACAATCTACACAAGTTATCATTGAAAAAGCAACAACAAAACAAACCCAGCCATAACATGACAAATGATGACACATTTTGTGCTATGTCTCGCAAACGTACATAGATATGCTCAAATTATAATATTAATGGTATCATACACTAACGATGTACGGCTGGGTAAAGCAGTCAATCCTTTCACCTGAGCTGATAAGGGATATTTCACAGGCGACTATGCATAGGTACATGACGCCCTCCAGTGGTGAAAGACAAATACAGCTGCAGCACCGGTTTAATGTCGGTGTGTTTTTATTCAACAGGTTGACTGTTCTTTTGCAAGTCTTTTACATGTCAGAATTATCGCCCATGGTAATCAGCCTACAGATGTGTCCTTTAAAGATTAGGGTACAGAACACTAGAGTGTTCCTGTAATAATCACTAACACACTTCAGTGGAATCTGGCTTTAGTGATGTGTCCTGTGACTTGGTTTGACTGCTTTATAAGTTAAATGGGTGAAACGAGCACTAATGCATTCTTTACACTGTATATTGTATATACAGTGTATATATTTCTTTCTCTTCTTTATGTGTCTCATTTAATAATCATATGATGCTCACATTGATTATGGTCATGTAGCCTGGGGGCCTGGTGTTTAGCGAGTTACTCCTACGATCATAAGGTTGTGTGTTCAAATCCCAGGACAGCCAGTGGCACCACTGAGATACCTTTGATCAAGGTACCCCCACCCTTTGGTGGCAGCCCACTGCTTCACTTGGTGAATGAATTAAATGCACACCACACTGTATGCTGTGCTGTGGTGTGTTCAAATGTGACTATAAAGGGACACTTTACTTTAGATTCAGTGAATGGATCCACTTTATTCATGTCAGTGTGTTTGTTGCGCAAACAGCTTTGTTGTTCAAAGAGCTTGTCTTCATAAATAACAGTAGAAATAAACCTATTCATCATCCATTCCCACGTACAATTTATTCCTATTTACAGTTTATATACTGGTACCATATTAATTAAAAGGTTAGATCAAATCATAACCGCAGTGATTGTGTTTTCTTCTTAGCAAATGCCCAGGACTCCCTCTAGTGGGGGAAACAGAATAAGAGTCTTTTGGCAGTTGTAAATTTCTTTATTCTGTAAACATTTTGCGCAATATTCCTTACAACTCTAAATATTTGCATAAATATTTTTTTCCTGTATAATTAGTCAAGTGTAAACTGGAAGTGTATATAACTTATTTGTTGATTTGTATATTACTATTTGTTATTTATAATTGAAGTGTGGTTTTTGACTAGGCCTCTACAGAATTGATCTAAATGATGTCTCATGTACCTTGTACTTATTGTATCTATCTGTAAGGCCTGACAGAAAAGATGCCACATTCTAAGGGTCTTTGTAATATATGTAATATAATCACAAAAATGGGACAGATACACACAATAAAGCAGGGTCTAATAGAAAAACCTTACTCTATAAGTAGTCTTTATACCCTCTTTGCGACAGGCTGACCATGGTGTACATTGACGCATCTCAGACATTCCATATCCTACCCTGGAACAGAAAGAGAGGGTCAACTTGACAACTCAAATGCTGCTGATTTGTTTGAGTCCAAACGTTTTAAGAATCTTGGGGAAGATGGCAACAACCATCAGTCACAATGGAGAGAGCTTTGAACTCCTCCAGTCACCAGACAGCTATACTCCATTCTCTCTGCATAACCATATCCAGGAAACTGGAGGATTTCTCTTCTGCAGGAGCTATGCTCTCTCACTCTACAGCTGCCAGGCGTCAGGTTATGCCTAAGAAGCGACAGCCACATCTGCCACCCATCAGGGTCCAGGCACCATTAGCGAGGATTGATATCCCCACAATAGTGGTGTTAACGCACATGACTGCTTTCAGGACATGCTGGGATTTATTCCAGTAATAACTGGAAATAGGGTCAACAGCGTGTGCTCAGCTCATGAGGTTAATAACTACTACACCATCCGTCACGTGCCTCAATCTGTGTTAGCCCTCCTACTGGGAAACTAGCAGCTTTGAATGTTTGGTCACTAAATAACAGGTCACTTTTAGTCAATGATCTAATCTAATTACTACACAAGATTTAATCCTGAAACTTAGATGACAGCTGCAATGCATCGGTTCTTAACAAAACATCTCCCGCAAACATATTATGCAAAACTCACTTAAAAAAAATAAATAGTTATCACAGGTCTATGGGCTATATAAAACATTTTCATTAAGTTCTTTGCACAAAATCACTCTCACATAAAGAGATCCCACCAGTTTTATTCTTCACAGTTTTGGTCGCTTTCAAAACAAACCGCTTCAGGTCTCTGTCCCTTTCATGCAAATAAGCTGTTGCTGGCCACGCCTCACCCATCCCATGCTCCACCCACCCCTTACGCTGCTCGTTTGACACATGTACATCGAAATGAATAAGCTAGTTCATACTTAACTACGATACAAACACAAAAGTCTATGTTTGAAAGTACTTACATCTCCTTCATCTGTTGACTTGTCACAGACAGTAGATACAGATCCTCCACGACACTGAAGATAGCTCCATATTTGAATTTTCCGTCCCACCTTAAATGAGAGGACAGTTAAAAAGACAGTTTATACAGACAGTATGTTCAGTGAATTTTTCAGTTGCCACCACCTTGAAGTTAAGGCACGATAAGTCGACTGACGAGCACGAACAAAACTACAGCTGATTAGTCACGTGAATACTCCGATTAGTTGTAGACTGGAGTTGGTGCAACAGCAGTTGACAAATCTACACATTTCCATGGAATTAATTTTGCAATCTGTGGCCCTATCCTACTTGTTCATTCATGCTCAACAGTTGACTTATCGTGCCTTAATTTCAAGATGGCAGCGACCGGAAAATTTAAGGTACTGTCTGTATAAACTGTCTTTTTACTAATCTGTATAAACTACCTGTGCACTTTCAAAGTTCTCACCAAACTTCTCCTTTAAAGACTTAAGGTGGAACGAAACCGATTGTTGCTGGGACATGGCCATCAAACATTAAATGAAAGCCACACAGTTCTTTGGTTTTCTATATCTGGGAGAAGGTGTAGGATGTGTGCTGGTCTTTGCAGTCAACAACACAACACTTCACGTGTGACTTGCTTCTTCATGTAGCCATAGCACTTGGCTTAGCTATGGTCATGAGACTAGCAGACAGAATGGCAGATCTTCAACTAATCTGGTGTTGTAGCGGAGGTTGTTTTATTGTGTTTTATGAGTGTTGGCCAGCTGGGCACAGCGAGTTTTTGCCACTGCAGTGGTCAGGCCTGGCTGAATACAGCATACATAAAACACAAGCATATATAAAATCCAGTATTTCATCCTGTGTTGCTGTTTGAACATGAGTTTATAGATTTTTTTCTCTGGCACATGAAACTTCAGAATCTTAGCTTTGAAATGAGTCCAACTGTAAACAAAAATAATTATTTTTGAACTTTAAAATTTGGGAGATGCAAAGACACAAGATGGCCACTGAAAGTGGGGACAAGCAACAGGCTAATTGGTGGGATCTTGACAAATCAGGGGCGGTTCTATGCAAATTGAACCGCCATCCAAACAGCTCAATTTGAAAGGGCCTGAAACTGTGAAGAATAAAGCTGGTGATATCTCTGTATGTGAGAATTTCATGAACATGTTTGTATAGCCCATAGACCTATTATAACTAAAGTGAGTTTTGCATAATATGTCCCCTTTAAACTATTGTATTGTAGTGTGTAGGGAAGGCAGGGTTGTAAATATCATAGCAGGGGATTTTAATAGTCATACTTACATTCCTAACGACAGCACAACCAAAGAAATTATCTTGGCATATTTTACACCTTTGAAGTCACACAGCACGCAATTTGCATTTATGGTCATACACTGGACTTGTTTATAAGTAAAAGTCGCAGTCTTACTACTGTGAATGTTTTAGATGTGGCCTATATCAGATAATGACTCTATTTTCTTTGAGGCATTGTTTTTATCCAGATGAGGTCTTTATGGAAGCCATGTGTGTGACTCCAAGCGTTATTTTAACACTAAAATGCTTTCTAAATGCTCACTAAAATGCTAAAATGAGTTCTTGATGCTATAGCACCCCTCAAGGTCAAAACCATTTCTGGAAGACAGAAAGCACCATAGAGAAATGTCTTAGCAGTAACAAATCAGAAACAGCAGAAAAGCTGATGTGCTGACTAGGACATTTTAAAGAGAGACTCACAGCTACAACCCTGAGTTGGGCATATCTATGTTTCTATAAAGGCATATTTCTCTAATACCATTAACAGAAACACTAAGAACCCTTGTAATCTATTTGGCACAGTAGACAGATTAACAAATCTCCATATGCATTCCTTCCAGTTTCAAAACACAATGAATTTGCATATTTTGTTATTCACAAAATCGAAAACATTAGACTCCACACACACAAGCAGCATCTCAAACTCTGTGTCTACACCCAGAAATAACCTGCCTATCGTGTCCAACTTTGATCCTGTAGATGATCTTAAACCATTTACATATTCTACCTACAAGCTTTTAATAAGGCTTTTAGTAGTTCAGTCCAGGACCTGTTGCATATTGGCATTTTTCCAGCACTGCTGAAAATAGCAGTTATTAAAGCCCTCCTGAAGAAACATAACTTGGATGCTTCTGCTCTTAACAGTTATAGATCTATCTCTAATCTTCACATTATAGGCAAGGTTATAGAGAAAGACATTTTTAATGAAGTCAGTAACTACTGTACTTTGATACAAATGGTTTCTTTGACAACTATCAGTCAGGTTTCCATCAACATCGTAGTACAGAAGCTGCTGTCGTTACTGTACTAAATAATACAGATGCATGCAAATAGCTGCACTAGTGCTGTTAGATCTAAGTGCAGCCCATAACACTGCCATAACATTCTGCTCGAGGCTCTCAAGTATGGCCCTTAGATGGTTCAGGTGGAAAGGCAGGGGTTATTTTATCCTGATCAGCACTTTAGTGAATGTGAGGAAAAGTCCAACAAGGATCCATTCTTGGGCCTGTTCTGTTCAACCTGTACATGCTCCCCCAGGGTCAAATTCCTCTAGAGAATAATGCATAACTCTGCAGACGACACTCAGATCTATCTCTTTCAACAAGGGACTGATTTTGACTCTAATGCTGGAAAAAGAAAAAACATTGATTATGCACTTCAGTATATTTGGTATTTCAGTCGCAAACACAGCAAGGTGTCACCATCTTCACAAATGTTTTGGTTCCAGAAAAAGATCTGTTTAAGTTTGTTTATTGCTACTTCAAATGTTTCCTAACCCTGCTAGTCCTAAAACAGCCAGCTGCCAGTATAAAAACAGCCATGAAAAATTCAAGGCATAAAAGCCACAGGTGTCAATAATAACGTAGCTGCCCATTCAGTCATCATGCCACCCAGACAAGTCCTTGCATGAATGCATGCTCAGCTTGTTATAGCTCAACCACAGGCTGAGGCAGCATATGATGAGTCTTTGCACATTTGCTACTTTAATACACACACAGTCACATGGTATGTACATGAGACGTAATGCTAACAATCATACTTTAGACTTAAATTAGACGATAAAGTCTATGAAGCTGATTCAACAGTTAAAATGGGAAGTGATGGACTGATTACATTATTTGAAATTAATAAAAACACATTAAAAAGATTATGTTTCTAAAACCATAGACAAAGAGTAATGTAGGACTGACTGCCACAATTGATTATAATGTACCCTCTTAAGCAATAATAAATTATTTAAATATTCAAAGTTTTCAAATGGTCTCATTTATAATAAAAACACAAAGTTTACTGAATGATCATGGTTTGTAGGAAAGCAAAAAAATGCTGTATGCTTATTCAGAAAACCTAAAGTCTATCTGAATTCAAAACGTAGGATTTTTGTTCATGTGTCTGTTAGTTTCAAGCACAGTTCCTCACACCACACATTTAAAAACGAATATTCTTGTTTTCTTGTCATTTTCCATGAAAATGTGTTTCACTTTCCTCCAGCTGTGAAATGCCCAGTGTTGGGCACATTACTTTAAAAAAGTAGTTAGTTATAGTTACTAGTTACTTCTTCCAAAAAGTAACTGAGTTAG
>JBBPDC010151334.1:0-21032 GCA_037974485.1 Hemigrammopetersius urotaenia | reverse complement strand
CTCTCCTTTTTGCTGGCCATCATTAAAAC
The DNA here is from genome assembly GCA_037974485.1 of Hemigrammopetersius urotaenia. Lineage (NCBI taxonomy): Eukaryota > Metazoa > Chordata > Actinopteri > Characiformes > Alestidae > Hemigrammopetersius > Hemigrammopetersius urotaenia. The sequence goes on along the minus strand of JBBPDC010151334.1, from coordinate 21,003 downwards.
GGTGCGTGTCAGCAGAGAAGTGATCGTGCATGGGAAATACTGCCAACTACAGGCGTTGTAGAACAGTTGTGATTTTACATGAAGGATTTGGGGTGTTTTTTTGCAAAAATTATGCGACGGAACAGAAATTATGTGGTAAATTGCTGATTTCACGTGATTTGACGCAGTAGTAAAGAAGTTAGTCAGTGCAAGCCCATTATTTCTTCCCCACCCGTTTTCCGTGCTCGACGTCCGTCGCCGAGCTGTTGTTGGCCAATCACCGCGCCGGAGGTCGTTACCACCAGCCAATCACATTGTAAATGCGTCGGAAAACGGGTGGGGGGGAAATCATGCTAAACAAACTGCTGTTCCTCTTCCATCTTCCTCATATGAGGTTTTCTCCTTAGGGGGTTATTTTTTCACTCTTTCATTTAGTCACAGCACTTCAGAAAGTACCAGAATCTCATTTACTTCCTTATTTTGATCAGCGCGTCTTATTTTAACCTGTATAAGGTACTGGAGAGCACTAGCGAACTAGCTTACTAGCTTCAAAGGTTGTTTACGGTTCTGACAAAACAGTCTTTAAACTGAAAGATTTGAATAGTTTTAGAACCCCAAGAGCCCGATGGACCCGGAGGTGTCAGTGATGCTTCACTGTGCTCCCTCACAGGGTCTGAAGGAACATCAGATTCAAATAGAGATCTCCACCAGGTATCTATCTCGCCCCCAATCTCCCTCCTCTCTCTCGCTCTCATGTCAGTGAGACTCCATATCTCCCTCTTTCTCTCTCACTGTCTCTCATTTCAATGAGACTCCATCTCTCTCTATCTAATTTCAGAGAGACTTCTCTCTCCCACATTTCATCGACACTACAGTACATCTCTCTCGCTTGCATTTCAGTGAGACTCCATCTCTCTCTCTCACAACATATCACAGTGCTGAGCCATTGCTAAAACATCACTTTGCAGAAGATGCAGCAGCAGGTGTTTACTTCTCATGCATACTGTCTCCAGGTTTAATCGCAGAAGTGTTCCTGAGATTGAGCAGCGCATTGAGGAAGTGTGGAACAACAGGGTGGCCAAAGAGCCATGGCTTTTCAACGGGGCCAAGTTCAGACTGCACTCTGCAGAACTGTCCACTGCAAGCATTCCCAGCACTTCCACAAACTGTGTTGTAGATGGTGAAGTTACACAGACATTAAATTCTGACATGGCACAGAGTGAAACCCAGACTGCATGCTGTAAGGGTGAAGAAACATCTCTCACCCCAGTATTATCGTCATCAAACAGCGAGAAAAGAAACCCTGCAGAGCATCAAGTGGTTCTCAACTTACAGTTGGGTTTGACCTGCTATAAAGACTTTCTGGGAACTAACTGGTCACAGGAGACTGTGAACATTCAGGAACGTGGACAGGTGGAGTTTGGTGACCCCAAGGCTTTCCTGGCCCAGCCTCTTGGAGTTGGTGCTGTCCTGGTCACCTCAGATGGACAGGTGGTCCTGCTCCGCAGGAGTCAGAAGGTTGCAGAGGCAGCGGGTCTCCTGGACATACCTGGTGGTCACCCAGAGCCTAAGGTGAAGTAAGGAGTGTTTAAAACGGGATGTCAACTCTAGCACCTGTTTTGCATTTGGTTGGTCAACATATAATAAAACTGTCACATCACCACGCTGTAACTATCATGTGAGTAATACACTATAAGGACAAAAGTATTGGGACACACTGTCTTACTTCCAATGAGGGGCTTAATCTTAATGCTTCAGCAGACCAAGACATTTTGGAAAACACCATGCTTCTAACTTTATGTACACAGTTTGGGGAAGAACCTTTTCTGTTCCAGCATGACAGTGCACAAAGCAAGCTCCATAAGTGTGGAGGAACTTCACTGGCCCACACAGAGACCTGACCTCAACCCCAAGCCAGCATCCAGCAGAACTGGTACTGAGATTGTAAGCCATCAGTGTGACCTCAGAAATGTTCTACAGAATGAATGAGCACAAATTCTAAAATCTTGTGCAAAGCCTTCCAAGAAGAGTGGAAGCTGTGATAGCTGCAAAGGGGGATCAGGTGTCCCAATACTTTTGTCCATAGTGTGTATCTGGACCAAATGGCTTGATCTGTTGTGCTTACGGGGTGAGAGAGGTGTCATATTATGTGAAAATTCTAAAACTTGAGTTTATCACCTTGTGTATGAAGTTTATGGGGACTGAATGCATCAGCACCAACTAACTATTGTCCTTGAGTGCACCAAAGAATGTGTATTCAAGTAGTGTTTCCTCTTCTATACTGAACAGCTTGCTTCAGCCCAGGAAGGGATTGAAGCTGATTAGGTATGTTAGATCAGGGAAAACACAAAAATATCACAGGGAATATAATATAAGGAACCGCTGTTTAAATGTGTGTCAGTGAATTGTAAAATGCAGGCATCACTTCTCCTTTTGACCTTCACTTTCAGGCTGTGTGTCAGGGGGTGAGTGAAGAAGCAATCAATGTGGACCTCATGCAGGGCTGTGAGAGAGCTGTGGTTGCAGAACTGTTCTCCTCTGTGTGTGCAGAAATCAGAGATGAGGTATGTTTGCTTCTTACAACAGATGTTTGAAATCTTTCCCTTGGAGAATTGGGTACATTTGAGATTTAGATCTCTCAAGTCAAGTAGGTTTACAGCCATATACACAGTACACTACGAAACTACGTTCCTCCAAGACTGGTGCAACACAAGTAATAGCAAGTGCAAGGAAGACAGTGTAATAAATCAACAGGACAAGACAACAAACAGTACAGTCAGCAAAAGCTGCTATAGTACAATTTGAATCATCAGAAACTCGTCCCACCAGTGTCTCTTTCACCTGCTGAAATGGGGCAAATGCTTCAGGAAGCCAAAACAGAGGAGCTTCTCTCCTCAGGACTAAGACTGTTAACCAGGACACGACAAAACAACTTTAAACTGTTCACTATAACAAACTGAACTCTCTACCATTATAACATAAACTGGTGACTCACCTGCCATCTGTCCTTTGTCTATACATCGAACAGCACACTATTACATTTTTGCACATTGTACAGATCTTGTTTCTAACTGTAATGTTTATTTGAAATATACTTTTTAATGTATATTTTTATTACCTTTGTTTAGCATCTTCAAATGTTTTATGTGATAACTTCATTGCAGTCTCATGGGTGACTCAGGGGCACATTTCACTTCGTGCCAAACTTACAGTACTTACAAGTACAGTAATCACATAATATTATGTGAAAACTAAATTTTGAATGAATACAGTATTATGACATGAATGAACTGGTTTTGTGCAAAAATGCAAATATAGAGCTTGTGCAAATAATGGCAGCAACAGGACAGAGAACATGCAATATATTTTATGCAGACATATGTGGTGTGGTGATTCTTGTACTTCAGTTTTATTTATGTGTAAAAATGTTTTGAGCATCTTATGCCTGCAGGTGAATGTTCCACTCAGCTTCCTCAGTGCACCTGTACTGATGGGTATAGCACTGAATCACACTAGTGCAGGACGACCCAGTGCAGAGTTTTACACAAGGTACAATCCACACGTCACTGTCTGTATTTGTTTGCACCGTTAATCAGCCCCTACAATTTTGTAGTATCCTGCTTCAGGACAGTGACAATAAAGGCTTATCTATCTAGACAGGTCATGAAGAACTCGCTCTGACCATGATCTTGCTTGATGAACTCTCTTAAACATACAACACTTTAAATTTGTCTGTGACCAGGTGTTCTTTGACCATGACCGCAGTGAAGGACTTTTATTGGCTCGGTGGTCCAGAAGCTCATGAATCCACAGACATTGTGTTTCTGAGCAGAGCGGTAGGGAGATTCTCAATAGCTGCATCAAATAATTGAGCTGGAGCACCTCTAGAGGACTCCATCGATTTTGATTAGAAATGTCCAGACTGAACCTGCATAACAAAATATCATTGTCTTTTGTAGGAGATGCTGCGGTTGGACGAAAACGCCCCCTTGTGGTCAGAGCTGTGCCCCTCGGCAAAAGGAGCAGTGCTGCTGTACCAACTAGTGCGGCCTGATGGCGTTTAATATACATGAAAATAAGTTTTAGAAGCAAATTTGAAAAAAACAGATGAGAATTTACATTCATTTATTTTTATATGTGCATTGACAGCATATGACATTTGAGGTTTTTACAAACATAAGCCCCAACACACCATAAAAAGAATTAATTCACATTGCAGAAATGTATAAAAACACACTTTAATACTTTGAAGTATGCAGTTGTCAAGTTGTATTTGTTTTACTTTCCAAATTGTAAGAAATCCATTTTTTACTTCAGATTTTTTAAGAGTAATCTCTTTTTCTATTAAGTATATTTTCAAATGTACTTAAATTTTCTCTTCATATTAAAGAAAGCGGTTAAATCCTTTTGTTAAAACCTAAAAAATGCTTCCATTTGTAGTCCAAAGGTATTTTAACACTGTTCAGAGAGTATAAAAAGTTTACAGCTTTTCAGTTTGAAAGGTTGCTGCCATCAAAACAAGACATTTGGTGACTAAGTTATTAATTACTAAACAAATTGAAGGGCCTTGAAGGAAAATGTGTATGATGTGTGTGTGAAGAAAAGGATCCCACGCTGGAAAGTCTTCTCCACATGAGTTTGCTGTACCGTCCCACATTAGGGTATGAGAGAGCATAATGTGTTTTATAGCCTGTACTCTTCACAAGCTGTAAAGCAGAGGCGGTCATGATAGAATCTGTAAATGGGGAACGTGACAAAAGCTAAAGAAAAATATTTGTACAGGCCTTTCTGCTTGTTTACCAAAAAACGTGATTTCCAATATTATTATCTTGGTTGCTATAGTAACTCTGACTTTGGTCACCTGTGCTCCACTGAAAGAGAAGGAAACGAGAAACAAATTTAAGCAAGAAAGTCTGTGAGGCAGAATGATTTGATTACAGTTCTATAGAAAACAATTCATCATGAAGGCTTAAATCACAGTTCAGTTCTCTCACACCTGTCCTGTGCATGGCTGGTAATAGTCCCTGTAGCACTGTGGATCGCTGTTGCAACCATATGGTTGCACAACAGACGAGGGCTGCCAACCCTGAGCATGCAAAAAATAATGAGGTTTAATTAAACTACTGAGTGCACGACATCGAGTATGTGGATAATGAATGTCTAGAGTACGTACATATTGTTTCTGTTGTCCCCACTGTGATAGACTGTATGGATGGGGACCTAGAAAAGCACAGAAGTAATTTGTGTCCTTTTCACAACACAACAAACTGGGTATTCTCTAGGGCTGCACAATACATCATCTGGTAATCGTTATTACGATAATTAGTTTCAATATTCTGCAATACTGCTATTGTAAAAGGCAATATGCCTCTGACCAATCACAGCTCCAAGCGAGTTACTTGGTGTTCTCCATTTAATCAAACAAGTAAAATTTATAACCTATAAAGGTGTTGGTGAATCTGTGTATGAATGGGCGGTACAGCCAGAATAAGGCATTTTGACATCGCAAAAACATCATTTGAAAACAGGCTTTTCTGTAGCTTATTTTCCTAGCTTATGGACTATACACGGATAGAGGGAGTAAACATACTATTTGAAACAGATTTTGCAGCTTTTAAACAGGAAAGTTCTAAGATATCACAATAGCAATATGTAGCAATAAAATTGCAATACTGACGTTTTGTCTATATCATGCAGCCCTAGTATTCACCATCATTAGCATGTTATCCCAGTTCTCTTACCATACGCGCGAACGCGATTCAGGAGTAGTTTGGGGTGCTTGTTTTGCCGTTTCCTGCGCTTGGGGGGCGCTGGTAAGAGACATCTGGCCTCCTCTTTATATGCTGTAAGGAGTCTTTCTGCCTCTTCACAGGGGAGTTCGACAAACAGCACCTCCTCCAGGAGCTCCCCTTGCTCTGGGAGTGTGAAACTCACTGCAGTCCCGTGAACAGTAGAGAATAAAACGCTGCAGCTAGGTCAAAGTCGTTTACTATAACAGCTCAAAATGAGAATAGAACTTGTACTTCTCTAAAAGGACAGTTTATTGTCATTCCAACTGCTGTCCTTCATGCATTGCAAAGTATCAACTCCTAATGCACACGACATACCAGATAATGCTGCTCTTGCATGGTTTTTGTACAGGGCCTATCTGTCAGCACTTTTAAACTTTTTGTTCTGAACTGAGGCCAAAAAGGAAAGCTTCCAGCACCTTCAATATGCCAAGAAGTCATTACAGTTTAATCTTTATCATTCTTATTTCCAATTCGGAAGGGTCCCTGAATTTCACAGGTTTGTGTTTCTCTACCCTGATATAACCTGTATCTGAGCATGAAAAACTAATACAAAAAGTATTGTAAAATTTTTAGTAACACTTGGTTATTACATAGTCATTAAATATTGACCTTGGATGAACATGTAATTTTCTTTTTCTATTTCTTTCTTAAAAACCAATAGCCTTAAACAGAGATGCCCTGATAACATGTTTATTCAGAAGTGATACTGAAACCTTGCATTTCAGTCAATACTGAAATGTATGGTCATGGAGAGTACTGTGGCTGTTAAACACCACAGATTTCAAAGTCTGCCTCAGTTCTGCACGTTAGTGTCTCCGGGAGACGTGTGCTATTCACAACAGCAGAATTTTCAAAAGGACCCTGATAAGGAATCACATGACACTGTAAAGAATGACACTGTTGCGGCTGACCTTTGCTCTTTAGCAGAGATACTCCAGGCACCTCCACACCCTCGTCCTCCCTCTGCCGCTGGAGACGCCTCTTCCACTCCGCATCCGCCGGGACAACCACCACCGCCCTTCTCTGGTAACCACGGAAACGCAGCATCTTATGCTTCCGAGCAGATGGGTAAATGTTTGCCTGGGTAATTGAAGAGGGAATGGAAGGTGCAGTTGCAAACTGATTATTGTAAAAGTGCTTAGGACCTACAGTACATCTGCTGCAGCAAAGTTTTGCCTATGCTCAGTTACCAACTGGTTGCTTTTTTGTTTTTAAAAGCATTCGAGTGCTTCCTAAAAAATGTTTTTTAACACATTAAAATATATGCTCACAGGTTCCTAAAGCCAGGTAAATGCGGCATACCTTCTGTTGCCAGGCAATGACGCCTCTACAGATTTTTAATTTATACGGCAGTTAAGCTGCGAAACAGCTGCCTCAGGGATGAGGAGTCAACACAGTTCAGATGCACATAAATCGTAAATCAAGTAGACTCTGCTGCAGCGCGACACATAGAAAATTAACCCGTATCAGGACCACGTCAGAAGCACCAGGATTTGATGAAAGGCAATGCAAAGATGCCGCAAGACAAGATGATGAAAACAAGATGGAAACTGGCTCTTTATAAGGTGTAAACATAATCCGTGCTACATAACTGACGTCTATTTTCATCTATAAAAGGCACTGAAAGCTCGGGGCTGCGGAACGGCAGATGTTGCTGGATTTAAGTGGAAAAAAAGATATGGAACATAAAACAGGCCTCCGTCATGTACCTAATTATTACACAGCATGTGTTCATCAAGTGGGAATATATAGTGTTGCTCTCTTAATTCTGGCAGCTGTGTCAAATCCGGCAATAGCTTTAAAATGAGCACAGACACAAATCTCTACTCCACAAGGGAGACCACACATGTTTACAGCTCAGAAGAGTCTGCTTATCCTGAGGCATCCTAGCAGTTATATAGGAGACTACACCCATAAAGCAAAGTGAAAGTGACCATTCTGTCATATGTGAACACACCACTGCGCACAGCGTGAACAGAACACAGTTCTTCCTCTGTATTTAATCCATTCACCAAGTGAAGCAGCCAGGAACGGTGGGGATGGAACTTTGCTCAAGAAATCCTCAGTGGTGCCACTGGCAGTCTCGGGATTCGAACCCACGACTTCCTGATCGCAGGGCGTACTGCCCCAGTGCAGTGCACAGATGCGACATTCCACTCAGTTTCTTTTTTCTACAGATTTTTTCATTTTAATTTTATATAGACTTTATATTTTATACTGTTCTCGTCTCTGTGTCCTTGCTGTCATTACATTAGCAATGTCCTACAGGATCAAAGTTTTCTGATTCTGAAAAACAATGCATCACCTGGTCTAGAATGAAGTTCCTTCTTCTGTTTGCTGCTATTCTGATCAGGTGTGTGAGGCACTGCGTGGCCTGCTGCAGCACTACCTCCTTGTGTTCAGGGCCTGGTACCTGCAGGGGGTAAAGGAAAGAGAACAATAACACTGTTATATCAAAAACACATGAACAAATATAAAATATACCTGGTTATATAAAATATACCTATACAAGTCCTGTTTGGAATGGAATATAAATGTCTACGCACTGCATACTAAATATATCCTATTATACACAATTAATAAAATGTTTTGCATGAATTCTTTATCATCATCAATATTATAAAAATTCAAGAGATAAATAAAGAATCTTGTATCTTGAATCTTAAAGCCTATTTAATATTAAGAGCACAAAAGGCTACAATATGCACATTGGTCCTCTACACAAACCAGTTTCCATTTCTGATTTGATCAGGGATGCACAGATGCCACATTTCCCCTTCTGCTACAGATATTAAGTACAGATACTGTAAATATGTAATAGGTGCCATAAATCTTGGTGTTCATACCATTCCATGGTGAATACAGTGTGCAGTAAATATAACACACTAAGCCTGAAGGAGTTATATTTACTGGTCAGATCATCTCACATTTGAATGGCTTCAGAGCTATGAAGTCACATTTAGCACTGCTAATCTTTATGGCCCAGTTTCCCCGACAGGGATTAACACTAGTCCTGGACTATATTTCTCTTTCAATGGGAAATCTCCATTCACAATACTGTTCAGTGCAGGACTAGGCTTAATCCCTATCTGGGGAACTTTGATGTACTGAAATATTTGTTGTTTCCCTCTAAATTCTGGTGTTACTGCTGTTTACATTTTACTGCTGTTTGTCTAATATGTAACCTAATCCACAATATAATCCTAAATGATCTGCTGCTTGCTTCATCTGAGGTCAGTCTTTGCACATGCAAAGTATGTGTGCATCAAAAAGTGCTTCGTATACTTATTCTTTATTTCTGGTCTCTATTTTCAATGCGCCAGTATCGAGGACAATAAATTATACAATATTTGATGAATGAAATATTGATGAATAAACCATCCATGATTTATCAGTGAATTCTAGTACACCACAAGCCCCATTACACCACGATTTTCATATTCTGCCCATACTGTTAATCTCCTGTATAGAATAAAAATGATTCTCTTTTTATTCAAGGTTTTCTGTATCGCTCTCACCCTCATGCAGTGAAGGATGGCGTTTGTGCTTAGCACACTGTAACACTTCTCTGGATTCTTGGCCATGTGGCTCTGAGCCCAGTGGCTCTTTCCTGATCCTGGCATGCCAACCATCATCAGTACCTGATGAGACAGAGACAGACATTTCAATTAGAAGATTAAAATTACATTTGGCCACCATGCTTGTATAAATGAGTGACTACTTCAAGTCACAGTATGTGTTAATCTCTTCAACAAGTGCATAAAAGTAGGCATTTCTTATTATATCAGGACTTCTAAAACACATATCGTAAAAAAGACAGAGACTAAACAACAATCAGTGTATAGTAGGGGTGTAACGGTACACAGATGTCACAGCGTGGTATGTACCTCGGTTTTACGGTCACGGTTCGGTACGGTTTACGATACAGCAAAGTAAAGCAACAAGAAGTTCTAAAGAATGAGGCTTGGTTTGTTTTCGTTTATTTTAAATAAACAGCAGTGTATTAACCAGTAAAACACACACTCTTGCTTATGTTTTCATGTATGTGTAAGGCAGCAGAAGTGTTACGCCAGTAGGTGGCACTATCGCACCACACTACGACCCAGGTTTATGATTTACTTGCGTTTTTTGGTCCCTCTGTGATTCCATATTACTTCAATCACGCCGTACCGTGTATTCTCCGAAAGACATCATGCACCGAACCGTGACCCATGTACTGTGACGGTTTGGTATGAATACATGTACCATTACAGCCCTAGTGTATAGTAACTGCATAAGAACCTGTAACTAATTGAATGACAGCCCAAAGTATAAATTTAGCTTTAAAAAAAATTGGTACTACTTTGTGTACAGTACCAATTTCCAACAAAAATAAATATTATTATACAGAACACAATCTGAAAATATCTTAAAGTATCAGAATGTCAGTTCTGCTATAATCCAACCTTGTCTTTCAAACAGTTTAAATATTTAAACTGTTTAAATAAAATATCTTACCTCACAGTCCTTCCTATGTGGAGGGGGCAGGGGGGCTCGTGTCCGCTGTGGAAGGACAGGCAAAGAGCAGAACCCAGGAGGCCCAGGATACCACACTGTCCCCTGGGTGTCCAGGTTCAGGGAAACGGAGCAGTTTTTGCATAAGACATGGGGGTACAGGGCTTGGCCTGCTAGAATGGATGAATTTATGTGAAAAGCCACCCCCAGCGAGTGCCCGTTCTTATGAAACAAGAGCTCTGCCTCGCCACCTTCAGTGATGAACTGAAGAAAAAAAAAAAAGCATCCGGATCAGTAATTCATCACAAAAACAATATTGCATGTTTTCCCAGAGCTGGTTTCTCATACAGATTGTGTTAACTGCTGTATTTAAAAAGGCTGAAAATTAGGGGTTTAAAATGCATAAATGCTTAATTTACATGTTTTCTAAAGGATTATAAATCAGTGGGATCCCTGTATGGTCAGAGGTTTCACCCTCATTGGCACCGTAACTTAATGAACTTGGTTCAGATTTGAGAAAGCAGCCCTAATTCTCCTCACTGTCAGTTTATAACTAACAGGACTTTACCGCATAGCAGCCAATGACGTCACCCTCTGAGAAGGGCTCCCCGAACGTATCCTCGTTTCCTCCGGTCACAGCTCTGCCTGCTCCATCCAAACCAAACGAAAGCTCCTCTTCTCCTGAGGAAAACCACATGTAGAACAATGAGGCTGATATGGATTTTATAAATAAAAAATTACCAAAACATTTACATTTGACCCTGAAGCACTACTGTATGAATCTGCTTCAACTACAAGAAAACACAGTTCCTCAGTTTTCACCTAGCTGAAGAGGCGTGCTCTCCACAGACCAGCCCACCCTCAGCACATGCGGCTCAGGGTCGAAACTCATGTCCACCGTAGATGATGACAATTTCTTCACAAACTGTGCAGAAAAAAGTTAGTCAGTTCAAATGACAGTACTTTGATGAACTATTACATGGTTAGAAAACAGAATACTGTTCATGCACATTTTCCTCCACTGTGTCCAGTGGTGTGTTCACGTATGACAAATGGTCACTTTCACTTCACTACTTGAGGGTGCCACCTAGCCCTGTATATTAATTGCTATATAAATGATTGTGATTAACCATTTAATTGTCTTTTTAGAATGCATAAAGTGGCTTAGGAGGCTTAGTTCCCATTTCCTCCTAACTGATGACACAGCTTGAGTAAAGTGTAAAGAGTGCTCAAAAAAAGATGTCTTCATAAATATATTTTCTGCTTTCTTGTCTTTATAAGACTTTGCATCAAACCAACCAAAAAAACATCATTGCAATTCCAATTATTCTCAGACAATTGCAATAATGCACCATGAAAGTTACATTTCTCGGAGGGTACAATTGAAGGTTAGCGCACTGTCTGGAGCTCTACCTATAAAGCAATGAACTTTGATTCTTCCAGGGATATATTCAGAAATAACAGAGCTGTATAGAATTAGGTTAATTACATTTTTCCCAGGGGACAGATATTCTGTCTGACAAAACAGCACCCAGCGCTTCACCAAAGTTTTGTAAAAACACTAATAATAAAACACTAAGGGGAATAAGAGAAAAAGTCAACAGAAGAATGTCAATCTGACATTCATACACATTCAGATGACAAATTCTCACCTTTACTTCAAATCCTGCTTTTCCCTGAGTGAACCCATGGGTCACCCTACATCCTGACCGCAGCAGAGGGAACTTCTCCCAGAGTAAAGGCTGACCACTGCACCCGTCTGGTCCCACCTCAAAATGCAGGTCACTGTTGTCTGAAAGATATAAATATGTATAATTTGTCTAATCTGTGTGTATTCTTTAGTCTTCTGCTACTTTTGCAAGCTAATTTCAACTTATGGATTGAAAGAGCACATCTATCTCTAAATAAAGAGATTACGACCAATGGGTCCCAGGACACAACTTGTGTATAACAATGCAGGGTTCCAGAGAAAATAAAAAACGACACAGTTATCCCCCAGTCTTATGCATATTGGGACTTGCGTTTTATTTTATTTTTTTGGAGAACAAAACTGATCGTTTAATGCTGAAATCGTGAAAACAATGCGGAACCTGCAAATATTCTCAGCTTTTTTGCGGCAAAATGTTTTGGTTTTTTTTTACTCTTTTTAGTGTGCGTGGCCGTCGGGACTTCTCCATATTTAAACCTGTCTCTCTCCTGGGTGGGCCTGTGCGCGTGGGGCCCAGGTGGGCATCTGTGTGGGCGTGTGCGCAAGGCCGGGTGGGCATCTGTGTGTGGGCCCCGGGCACATATAACGTAATATCTCCATCAACGAACATTTATCAAGAGACAAAAAAGTGACGAGGCACATCTGGGTATCTGTGTGGGGGGCCCATGTGGGCAAGTGTGGGCATTTGTGCATGGAGGGGCTGGGTGGGCATGTGTGCGTGGAGGGGCTGGGTGGGCATGTGTGCGTGGAGGGGCTGGGTGGGCATGTGTGCATGGGGCCTGGAGGGTTTTTTTGTTTAAAAAGTTCCTGTTTTTTCTCCACCTGTAGTATCGAACAGTATTGAGTATCGAGTACCATCCTTAGTACCGGTATTGAGTTTAAAGTATCATGACAAGCCTAATGGGTAACTAATGATAACGAAATGGTACCACTTTATTTTAATATGTCCACAACCAAAATTTGAATTTGGCTTCCCACATCGACTTCATTTCCAAATGAAGGTGTGGTTCCCCTTATTTGAATAATTTGATTTTCTTAAATGTCAACAGCTGTAAGGTGATGTTCACAGGCTTGTCTCACCGAGTACCTTGTTCTCCGTTACATATTAACTCACAGATTATAGATATGAAAACATTCTCAAATTAACTCAGCTTTGTTTTTCAGATCAGTGTGCATTTGCATTCATAAATCCAATACGAAATATGACTTTTCAGAGGAACACGGATGTCTGTGGGTGACTGCTTTTGTTCGGAAAACTTACAAACATCGAGCCTAACCACGTCATCGTCATCAACCTCCATGTCATCTTCACTCTCTGGACCAGGCTCTGGGGTTTTGGCTCTGAAGCAGGACATAATACATAAACAAAACATATAATATAAATAACTGTCTAAACTTGTTCAGTGGTGTCATTACACAACATAACCCCTCTTCCTACGAGACTGATCAGCCCAGTTCTGGATAACTCTTACGACGAATATTACAGGACCTGTTATCACCTGTTATACTGAATCTCCTCTTTAAATTCGTAATAGTCTCGGCCCTTTTCTCCATCAGGTCTTCTGACATCCTCGCCTTCCACTCCTGTGTCCGTCGAGTCTGGTGCCCAGGATGCTGCAGGATGTAAAAGTGACCAAGCATTAGGCGTATAAAGCTGCACTATGATCAGTGTGCACCTGGATCATACCAAATAAATCTAAGTAAAGGTATAGTGGCTCCTTATAGGCACTTGTAAACACACCACAGCACACAGTGTGAACAATGTGAAATACTTTCTCTGCATTTACCATAGTCACCAAATGAAGCAGTGAGAGTGAAACAGGGGTGAAATGTAAGATTTCATAACGCACTGAAAAAAAAACTGCAATCAAATCATTAGAAAGGAAGCCTTTCAATCACAGTCAACGGGCATTTAACACATCCTTTACATCAGTGGTCAAATCAGAAACAACTCCAAACACATAGGAATACAACAAAAAACATAGACCGTCTGTTAGAACCACATCTCAATAAAAGTGTATAATATTGTAATGTAAAAAAAGTAATTGAATCAAGAAATGCTATATTGCAGAATAATACTTCTAAAGCAAGTACTATTAGTTCTGCCTCTGGACTATTTCTGCAGTGCTGTCATCTTCTAATAATGCACTGAATCTTTTCAGAGGTCATCCTTTCAGACAAAATCAACAGATGTACAACATGTATTTTTCATCAGTGGTGCTTAAATCTGTCCTCTGGGACCCTCAAACCAAAAGCAAACATATGGCCCTTCTGTGAGAACCATTGCTAGATGTAGTACAGTAAACAATTTGATACAGTTCATAATATAATACAGAATACACAAAATGTAAGTTAATTGCAAATTTAAAAAAGCAGTAGAAAGCAGTAGTTAGGGTAGGAAGTCGTGGGTTCGATTCTCAAGACCGCTAGGCACCTCTGAGGTACCCTGAGCAAGGTATCGTCCCCACACTCTGCCCCCTGCTTCACTTGGTGAATGGGTTAAATGCAGAGGGTGAATTTCGTGCTGATCACACTGTGTGCTGTGGTGTGTTCACGTATGACTGAATGATCACTTTCACTTCATCTTCTAATAATCATAGAATATTCTTCTATGTAGAATATGTCTTACCACAAATCTTTATCAAAAAGGCAGAGGTTCGCACCTCAGCCAGAAAGTGGTGAAGTTGAAATGTGAAATACTATTCATGTTTGATTATACCCCACTGAAAACCATATCTGCTTTTCAGTCTTAAAAAGAACTTACACTGGTCATGTTGAGAAACAGGAGAGGTGCAGGCAGGTTGTGACACTGGTGTGGACACTGGTGGAGAACATGCAGGACGTTTTACAGGGAATGAGACCTCCTGACCTCCTTCACAATGGACTTCGGGACTCGTATAAGTGGAAGATAAGTTAAAATTAGATAATCCTTTATTAGTCCCACAAGTGGGAAATCGAAAAGTACAAAAAGTAAGAGCAGCATAAAAAAAGTAAAAGCTATTCAACACAAAAGTATAAGTACACTGTAGAAAAAAATACAAAAATATTAATATAGACATTTGTGTGAACGCAAATATATATTGGAGTGCCCTCAGTTGTTTGGTAACTGCAGACATTGACAAAAATTGCAAATCCTGCTCCAGAAATATTACACACAAGAGAAACTATTTCACTTATCAGTGTGTGCTTTGCTCCTGGGAAGGTTTAGAAGAGCCTGGCTGCTTTGAGCTCTCATTTTTCCTTCCATTAAAGCAAGAGCAGAGTGCAGGCTGCTCAGTCTGGGTGCTCTGGTCCACAAACGTTTGTCCACTTTCCTTAGGCTGTGGGACTCCACAGACACCTTCTGCATGCTCCACAGCAACCTCGGTAGATATCTGACATGGTTCCTCAGGAGCGTTGTCTTCTCTTGAGGCTGGATCTGTGGTTTCTTTTCCAGGATCTGTGGGTTCTTCTTCTGCTGCTGCTGCTACCAGGCGAGACACCAGCTCGGCCTTCAGTCCTTTGTAATCGAGTCCTCTCTCCCTTAATTTATCCCTCAGCTCGGCCACTTTCAGCTTTTTAACTTCCGCCAGCAGCATCGTGGATCACGGGAGTCAATTGCAGGTCAATATTAACAAACCTGAATCACTGAGCAGGGCTGAAACTCCACAAACTTCTTCAAACCCTCAATAGAGTCTTCCTCGTTCCCATGTTGTTGCAGGAACCAGAGAGAAATTCAACTGGACGTTCTGCCCCCTGATTGGTCAGTATGCCCACAAGCCCCGCCTACCTAATAAATTCAGTCCAATCCGGGGACACGTAAAGTACTGCCAAAACATTGGAATGAAACAATAAAAATAAAAAAACAGTAAAATAAGATAAAATAAAATAGGTAAAATAGAATGAATACCATTACAGGTACAAATAATAATATTAATACTGCTACTACTACTACTACTACTACTACAACCACTAATAATAATAATAATAATAATCATTTTAATAGCAGTGTTATAATAATAACAATGAAATAAAATATAGCAGCAGACTTAAAGAGAGGTAGGAACTAGTTGTAGTAAAGTAGAAGTGGAATACAGAGATAAATGTATAAAAAATACTTGGCAATTGAGGAAATTGCTTGGTTGCTTTTGTGCATATGTATATGACTCAGGCTGCGACTGTAGAATACTGATTACATCACAGTAACTTAATATAAATCTAAAATCACTGAAATAAACAATGCATTTTAATGTACAATCGATGGCGTCAGCAGGCGAGCGAGTCTCTCATTGGCCGAGTGCCAGAGAAATGAGCTGACGTCATCTCCAACATGGCGGCCCCCTTGGATGACATGTTTTCTCGGTGTGTGGAGCCCAGTAAAACCAGTATCTGCGTGGAGGTCCGGTTCATTGACAATGTCAAGGTACGTGGCAGTGACAATGTGGGGTCGAGGGTGGGCTTCTTCCCTGGACACGAACACAGCTCGAGCTGTTAGGATAGATTACATCTCTGCTCCTGCCTGCCACACACACTCACACACACTCTCTCTCTCTCTCACACACACACACACACACACACACACACAGAGTCACACAAATACGCGGATCTGTAATCTAAGGAGGACTGTCATTTAAGTTTTATATATTTTTTTATCCATTCTGATTCATGTTCTTATTCCTAATTTCTTTTCCATGAAGATAAAAAAAAAAACTAGGACAATTCTTGAGCAAACAAAAAAAGGTTTGCTATGAACATTCACGGCGTCTCAGCAGCAATATGAGTAAAATGCAAACTAAAGTAAATTCATTTCAGAGCACAAAGACCTGCATGTAATCAATCAAGCCAAAACAAAGCCAGCTTCAGCAATGGAGAGTGTTAAATGTTTGGTTAGGTTGCTTGGGACTGCTGGTGGTTAGGGAGTTGTATGTGCGAAGGCTGTGGGTTCAAATCCTAGGACTGGTAGTGGCACCACTGCCACTGCCAAGTACCCTTGAGCAAGGTACCATCCCCACACACTGTTACCTGAGTGTTGTGTCGCTGGCAGCTTACTACTTCACTAGGTGAATGTGTTAAATGCAGAGAAATAATTTCACATGCATTGATGCATGACATCCACCTAAAAAGCCACTGGAAGATAAACCATGCATGTCCCTGCAGAAATGTGTTTTGGAAATGACAAGCAGAAACTAAATTTAAGAAAAAATTGTTGACCTGGTGCCTGGTATTTTCGTATCTGATCTAATCTGGAAGCTGTTTTTGGCGCCTAATCCTAAATCTAAAAGATATTTTAGACACTTCTGGTAATTCACAGAGATGTAGAGATGTGTTGAAAATATATCGGAATCCAGATGTGGTGTTTTGTCTATATCATACAGTCCTGACTCACACAGAGGAGCCTGAAAGAGGGTTCCCCTCTAAAGCCCATCCACATGGGATGAAGCCCCACAGATCCACCATACTGAGCACCCATGTTTCCCTGTCTTTATCTTTTAGGGGAAAGGGTTATTTGCCAAGAAACCTTTCAAGAAAGGGGATACCATCTTTATTGAGCAGCCACTTGTCTGTGCTCAGTTTTTGTGGAATGCCATGTACAAATATAGAGGTAAGTTATTCAGCTCCTACACTGCTGTAAACCAGAGCTGCACAATGCTCTGCACAATGTATCCAGTGTTCAGTACTTTTTCAAAACTGCACTTTGGTAAAGAATTCAGTACTCTTGGTATTCTTTCTGTATTCGTTTCTGTTCTTTTCTGTTCTTTTCTGTATTGATAAAAATAGAGCAATTTCACATTTCTGTTTATTCAGTCAAAAGTAATTTTAACATTTTTAACCATCTAAGCTTTTAATTCTGCTAGTGTTGTCACTGTTGCAGATTTTTTCACCTTTATTAGTAATAATTTGCATTTAGTTTGAAAGTATCATTTATGTATCATTCATAGTTTGCATACAATGCAATGGTTTCTCTATGTAAGTGTGTTCCATAACCACACTGAAAGAGTCTAAGTCTTAACTCAAAACATACATGTTTAATCATTGTTACCACAATCCACTGGATTCTTCTGAACCCTTCTATGAAATGATTTATCATCTCACCATCTATGTTGTATTCTGTTGCTTTGTGAATGTTTTTTGTATTTTGATATGGCTTGCAACTGCAGCCAAATGTTTTCTGACCAGGCAAATGCCTGTTCATCTATGTATGTTCTGACTGTTTATTGTGCAGCGTCCTTGAGCTCTGGAAAGGTGCTATATAAAATAAACGTATTATTATTTATTATAAGCTAACATGCGCTAAAGGGGAAGCATTATTTTCGGAGGGTCTGCACTCATTGTGGGCTGTTCTTTATTTGCTCCATTCTGTTGAATGTATTGTTTTGTGCCTGTATGTGTTAAACTAATAGGTTCATATTGAATGATTCAATGCAAAAATCCTGGATTAATAAAATCTATGTAGCATATATAGATATAAGTTTATGCCAAAGTGTATTTTGTAAACTTGGCTCTGGCTTCCCTCTTCTCCCGCTGCAGCGTGTGACTACTGTCTACATGCTCTAGAGACCGCTGAGGAAAATGCGCGGCGGCTGAGCGGTCTGCCTGGCCTCAGCCTGCCTCATCCTGAGCTGTGTAAGGTGCGGTCGGAGCAACATCAGGCTTGTCCGCACTGCCAGGTACTGTGTATTCCCTGGTTCACCTCACTAGAAAGCTAGAAACTGTCTGCACTCATGCTGTGTAATTATTGTGCTAAGATTATAAATTGCATGTAGACCTAGTGTTTAGGGCTTTAGCCCTGCCAACTGCTAGTGTCTCCGCTGAAGTATCCTTGAGCAAGGCAACCCCTCCCCCCCCCCTGCATCCCAGGTGCAGCTCACTGCTTCACTTCATGAATGGGTTAAATGCAGAGAATTTCACTGTGTGTTGTACTTGTATGACTATGCATGTGGTAAATAAAGAATCTCCTTCAGGCCAGAAGTTTGGGCTCACCCTCAGATTAAATAAATAAATAAATAAGGCCATTAATGACTCCAGATTTGCAGGTTCTGCAGGTCTCCGTGCTGTTTGTGTGTCTAGAGTGAAGCATCTCCACACATGTGATGTGTGTCTGTCTTCTCTGCTGCATGTCTCTGGTCTTGTTGTGGTCTTGTGTTTAGATTCCCCTTGTGCCAACGGTACCGGCCCTTTTATGAAGGGACTATAATAATTGGTTAAACCAAGGAACGTGTGTCAGCGTAAGCCAATCAGAGGCAGAGATTGCATTGCGCACACAAGTGAGGGGAAAACCATGACTAGTCAACTTCTCTCAGGAGTCTTTTGCGTTAATGCCCTAATATAAACTATGGAAGTGAACATTCTGTACACAGCACACAGTGTGAACAGCACGAAATTCCTCCTCTGCATTTATCCCATTTGCCAAGTGATGCAGCGGGCAGCCAGGAGCACAGCACCGGGGGAGCAGGACGGTACCTTGCTCAAGGGTACCTCAGATCTGCATGAGATGAGCTGGACCAACAAGTTCAAAATGAGAATCCAGCAAATGAGGCAGACCTATTTATTTGCTTGAAAAGGTGCTGGGAGGGTTTGGACTTCCAAAAATGTCTGGAAACAAGATGAATCTGTGCTGATGTGATAAAGGCAAGGAGTGATGCATCCTTTATTTTCAACTTGGTGTATATTGGAAACTTACATTTCAAAACCAGCCAGTTACATTTGTTTGAATTATTTCTAACGCTTTCTTGCAATTATTTTTTTAAAAAGCGGCAGGTTATTTGTAAGGAATCTGAGGATGGGCCAGAACTTCTGGCCTGTCATATAATAAAAAAGAACGGAAATACAAGCTGAGTGCACATATAAAATGTTCTGGTTCTGATGTATTGCTCTCATTCATTTTCAGTGGGTTGTAGGGTTGTGATATAGCAAGCAGTGCAGCAAGAAAACTTGAGCGTGTTTTAAATGTATGCAGAACACATACAGCCACGTTTCACTGACTAATCAGGCACTGACCACTGAACTTTTAATTGTCTTCTCAGGCTTGTTTTTTGCATCTGCCGCAGCATGGTTTATGTTCTTGTTTGTACGGAGACACTTATTTTAAGCTTTTAATATCTAAAATAAGCTTCACAGAAACATTAGTTCAGAAGGTCTGTGTTTAGAACAAAGTTGAACTTGAGCAAGTAGACAATTTATTTTTTTTTCTTATGCTCAGTCATATTCTGTCATAGACAGACACGCACTGCTAACGCTGTTCTCAAGGAATGAAATGGAGTATGGATTTCTCCCACCTCAGTGATGAATGTCGGCTCCCTGTAGGTGATGTACTGTAGCCGTGAGTGTAAGCAGGCCGCCTGGGAGCAGTATCACCAGGTGCTGTGTCTCGGCCCGTCGCACAGTGACCCTAATCATCCAATTAACAAGTTACAAGAAGCTTGGAGGTGAGATGTTTGGGAAGAAGATTCAAGCAGGAATTTTGTATTTATCTTTATTTCCTTATGTGGGAAAATGCTATTTCAGCACATTCTACCATATTGTTTTTTTGGAGATACAGTAATCCACCGCTTTTCACTGGGATTTTTATAGAGTAATCCCTAAATATTTTTTATAGAGTAATCCCTAAATATGCTCCCATAATACATTAATTTCATTTTAAACTCAGTTTGATATATAACCCTTAACAAAAATGTAAAGATAAACCATATCTGTGCTGTGCAGTTTACAACCAGGTTTCTCAACCATTGGGCCTTTTGATTGGGCCGCGAATATAAAATCGAGACAGGCCATTGGTCTGCAATTGGCTATTTAATGTCATCTAATGACATGCTGTGATAGATGGCTGGGCCATAATGTTGAATAGGTTGAGAACCATTGGTTTACACTGAACTCATGCAGTGCCAGAATGTAAATACAGATATTACCACTGTACAGACGGCACTGTAATTCATGCACAGGCGTTTTCTTTGCTATGCGCAGTAGAGCCCGACCAATAAAGGATTTTGAAGGCCGATACCGATACAAATATTTGTTGGTTTTAAAATCCGATATTCCGATATATCGGCCGAT
>JBBPDC010151314.1:0-21034 GCA_037974485.1 Hemigrammopetersius urotaenia | reverse complement strand
ACCAGGCCGGCAACCTACGTCCGCCGGCACAGTCCACCCCAGTAGTGCCGCCTGCGGCCGCCAGATAGACACCGCCCAAAAGCCCCCAATGTCCCATCCAGGCCAGGAACACAGACCCAGGGCCAAATCCCCCCAAGAAAACCCACCCCCAGGGGATCCCCAGACGTCCCAAGCCCAATAGGTCCCCCTCACGTCAGCAACAAAGACTTTTTCAATTATGAGTAATATTATATTTGCAATAGACTTGCATGCAGTTTTTATTAAACCGCAGGCACCAATCAAGTAACTGTTTCAATATGTACAGTGCAAAGTCAGATAGGCAAAGTCATCTGGATATATAGTTAAATAAATGACAATATTTAGTTACATGAAATACATTTGTTACAACACAGTACAGTGAAATGTGGAGAGTTTATTCACTAAAACATTTATGTTGTTTGAAAGCATTGTATAAAGAATTCAAATGTTTAAGAGAGACTGAAACTTTTTTCTAGAGGTGGGCATAGATTAATTTTTTTAATGCCGTTAATCTCATTGGAATCTTGGCGTTAACGGCACTGAAATATCAAGGTGAAATTCATCATAGCTTGCGTAGTGTTGACACAGCTCACTCTGTCGGGGGAGAGACCGAGACAGGTTTAAAACGTGCGTGAACCGGACAAAAAATCACGGTTCGGATCGGATCAGGGTTTTAAGTCACAGAACGGATCAGTTTTCGGATCAGCAAAAAAAAGACGAGACAAATTAAACTTTTCATTTATTTAAGTATTTTTGCCCATTAAAAACATTCCATGCAATTATATAACGACAATATAGGGCGATATTTTTTTTATCGCGTGAATTTCGCGCCGTTAACGTGCGTTAACGCCGTTAACGGCCCAGCACTACTTTTTTCTTATTTGTCTGATCACTCCAGTGCTGTGCTCCCAGGTTTTATGACAGTGCCGGCATCAAGGGGGGGCATTCAAAGGCCTTGCCCCCCTAGTGATTCGCCATGCCACCCCTAACACACGCTCCAGCACCCATATGAATATAGTTCACAATCGATAGTGCCCCCCCACCAAGTCAGTTAGATGCCAGCCCGGTAGATCCACTCTGACGCCGGCCCTGTTTTATGATGAGCCGGATTGGGTTCAGACAGAATTTTGCTGTGTTCAGATACAGCTGGGCTTTGTAAATTTTTGGTCTGTGTTCCAAGGCATTTTATTCCAATTAAAACTCTAAAACACAGGCCTTGCGCTGCAGCGAATCACCATGTGAGGCATTAAATATTCATTCAGGAGGTCACAACTTTTTCTTAGGCTCAAAAGGTTCTGCTGAATATGTTGAAAACCCAATTCCCTAATAATCACTCAACACACAGAAGAGCGTACGATTCTGTTCAGGCAGGAACACTGCAACACCAATCACAGGACACACACACACACACACACACACACACACACACACACACGCACTTGGTGCTTTTACACTGGTCCAGCACTACAACAGATAATTTTCAAACATAGTGCATGACGGGTCTGATGTGTTAGATTTGAGGGGATGTGGTGCACAGAGAAAGCTGAAAGTGTATACATTAGTCTGGCCAATGTGATGCATCTACCCTATCAGGGATATGGTGGAATTTCCATGATTTGTCAAGGCAACACATACAGTCTAGGCTGTAATGGACTTTTTTCATTTTATTACATGGCTTTGCCAGCTGCAGACAGGTCTGAGCAGGCAAGCAATAAAGCGAGGAGAGACGAAGCTCTTAGCGGTGCATGAAATTATTTTGCACTATGCAATATTGACTTGTGGATTCTAATTTAAACAGGGCTGTGGAATCATTAATTCTGCAATTGGTTATTAAGAGACCACACATTGCTTAGGCATCAGGGCAGCCAGCGTGAAAGATGGGAAGAATATCAGCAACTTTAAATAAATATAAGACACACTTTTCTGTATCTTGCTTTTTTTTTTAGGCCAGTCTTTCTTTCAGACTCCTCCACTCTCTAACATGATTCTCTTGGTTTGCCGCTTGCTGCATTTGTTGTGTCTCCAAGTAATGCAGAGCCACCCATGAAAATTAAGACAGACATACAGACATACACTCGCCATCAACATCTACCTCACATCCAATTGTTGGTAGCTCTGACCTTGTGCTTCCACTCACTAGGCACTCCATTCGAAATGTCTGGAATACCATAGCAACCACATAGTAACCACAAGCAACACCCTCGAAACTCCCTATAGTACCATAGCAAACATCTAGCAACACCCTAGCAACTACCTGGAACATTACCTCAACTCATTATAAACATCCTAGTAACTACCAACCACCTAGTACCAACCACATCTCATAGTAATCTTATGAGAATAGTTTGAGCTGCACAATATTGTGTATAAGCACTCAAGCTGACTACACCAGCAAGGTGGATGGTGTTTCTAATATTGTGGCCAAATCTATTAAGAGCCTAACCTCACAGAGCCCATTTTACTAGCCTTGATAAAAGCAGAAAGATGAAAGTGATGATTCGCTATTCCTGTATGTGGTACCCCTGTTAGAAAGGACAAGGTCTTTTTGGTCTGTCCTCTGTGTACTTCAACAGAGGGAGTTTCCTTCAGAGTCAAAGGTTTCTTCAGCTTCAGACTGAGAGATCTGCTATTAGACCCCTAATGAGCTGAGAGAATAAAGTGAACCGGCAGCAGTTGATACTGAAGTGGGACATTTATTTCATTTCCGTCAATTAATGACTTTCAATTAAGACTGTCACGATCAGTTCAAAATGAAGCTAGTGAGCCGTTGATTAGGTAATGTGTGTGTGTGTGTGTGTGTGTGTGTGTGTGTGTGTGTATGTGAAATGGAGAGAGAAGGAGAGAGAGACACAGAGAGAGGGTGAGAGGGAGACACACGCAGAGAGAGGGTGAGAGAGAGAGACACACACACACACACACAGTGAGAGGGTGAGAGAGAAAGAGAGAGAGACAGATGACACATCAGAATATAACATTGATTTTAAACATTATTATGTATGTCCTCTCTCTACACACATATACACACACACCTGTTTACTGTTTCAGTAACCTCAGAGAGCATCCTCTCCAGACTACGGAGATGCATTAACTAATGCTTTTTTAGATATAAGTTACAGCAGAACCACTATAATTAACAATTTATAAACTGTATAATAGCTGACATGCTTCTGAGTGCACTGTTTCTCTCACCTTCTGATTGTCACACCAATTTTCTGTTTAATCGACATACAGAAAGCCAAGGCTGCAGGGGTTTCAAACTGTCTGCCCACAGCTCCAAATCTATCCATCAAGTCATTTTCCGTTTTCTGCAGCTAAATATTGACAAGTAATTTGCTTCACCCTCATACAATCAGCTCAGGATGATGCTTACACTGTTAAATTCAAAAATAGAGCACTGCATGGAAGAGGAGCTTAACCAGGGTCACAGAGGAGAAAGACTGTTGGGGAGGGGGGCACAGAAATGCCCTGGACAGATGGTCATTCCATCACCAGACACTCAGACAAACACACACTCACAGCTAGGGGCCATGTAGCATCGGCAATGTCTTTGGACTGTGAGAGAAAACCAGAGTTCCTGGAGGAAACCCACACAGACACTGGAAGAGCACAGAAATTATCACAGAGGGAGGGGGCCCGGAGATTGCCTGAGCGGCACACCAAGAGAAAGAGCAGCAAACAGTAAGCGTGTAGGAAAGCAAACGCAAATTTTAGACTGACATATTAATACACCCTGAGTTCTAAGGGTTAAAGGGTCCATATCCTACAGAACAACATTTATCTTTTTGCAATAAAAGAGTTTGCTATAGTTTCCAAACACACCATTCACTCTCTAGTCTATATGCAAAAACATCACATTTTGAACTGTTTTTGTGATGTCACAGACACAAGCACACATATTCAGCATAAATCACTTTAAGCCTGTCCTTTAACAACACAGTTACAGGGAGTGTATCAGCCCTTCAACAAGGTGGAATGCAAGGCAGACAATCAGAACAGAATGCATTTGCATGTCAGTGTTAAAGGCACAGTAAGGGGATAAAGAGATGTTGGAAAAATTAGCATTATGGAAAAGTGCACAGCAGTCCAACAAACCACAAGGAGTTATGCCTGACTCATTTAAACCATTTAGTCTTGTCTTTTGTTTTGGCCTAGTGGTAAGGAAGTTGCCCCTGCGATCAGAAGCGTGTGGGTTTGAATTCCAGGACTGCCAGTGGGACCACTGGAGTACCCTTGAGCAAGTGCCCCACACACTGCTCCACGGGTGCTGTGTTCCTGGCGGATGGGTGTATGGGTTGAACACACCACAGCATACAGCATGAACAGCAAATCATGGGTTAGATTCCCAATACTGCTAGGCACCTCTGAGGTACCCTGAGCAAGGTGCCATCCCCACACACTGCTCCCCAGGCGCTGTGTTCCTAGCTGCCCCCTGCTTCACTTGGTGAATACAGAGGAAGTATTTCGTGCTGTGGTGTGTACACGTATGAACGAATTGTCACTTTCAAAATTTGTTCTCTGCGTTACACCCATCAACCAGGAACACAAATGGACACTTTACACCCAATATTTGCTGTTAAAATGAAAAAATCCATAGCATATTAAATCAGCTAATATTATATAGAAAATCCTGGAGCTTGTCCATCATGGCCTGTTGCTGAACAGGAGAAAGGCTGCTTTATATATCCAGTCTGCTTTGGTTTATTAGTGGCCTGGGCCAGCTCAAGAGAACATAGAAGAGAACTCTTGGGGATATCAGAGCAGTGCACTGTTACGGGACTGATATTGCACAGCTGGGTTCTAACTCTGTTTCTCTCCCCGTTCACTGGTTCTCCTTAAAAATCTAACCCTGTCATGGCATGTGAGTGGGAACTCTCTCTTTTTTCTGCCTCTCCGCTGTCACCGGTGACACACAGGGAGTGTGTGTGTGTGTGTGTGTGTGTGTTAGATAGAGAGAGAGATTTCCTGCAGTAATGAAGTCTTGTTATTTCAGTTGTCATGGTGAAGTCAGGTCGCTCTGCATGACAGACACTGACGGCAGAGTGATGGCGTCTCTCCCACTGGGGTGGCGGAGTGAAAATTAAAGAGTCTCACCTGGGTGTATCAGGTACATTATGCGTGCACACGCACACACACAGACACACACAGGCACGGGCGCTGACACTCCGTACGTCATTAGTTAGAGCTGGAGCGGGTGGCCTTCAGAAGTTTCTCCGCTGCACTGACTTTGCTCTGCTCTACCTGCGGCCTTCCATCATCACCCCCCCACCGCTGTAACATCAGCGCTACTAACTGATCTGAGAGCTGCAGTCTGGGGGCGGCAGAGGCAGGCTGAGATCTGAATTAGAGAAGTAGGATGCAGTCAGACACTGCCTGGGGTACGCTTCATCAACTTTATACCATTTTTAACTTTAAAGGGCCCATATCATGGGAAGCATTTATAATTTTAAAGAGCCCATATCAGGGGAAAACAGCTTTTCCTTAGATTCCTCAAATGTTTGATGTAGTCTGTAAAGTCCATATATGGAAACACTGTAAAAACATCCTGGTTTGACTTTCTGTGATGTCACGAAAACCAGCGCGTTACTTTTGTTCAGTCCTGCTCATTTGAATGTTTCAGCCTTTTTAAGTGAGGCACAATAAAGTCAGCTAGTCAGAACAGAGCTCAGTTGTAAAGGCGCAGCAACACCGTGTTTAATTTTAATGGGTAAAGAAAGGTTGGACAATAGTGTAGAAATGACTTATGATGGTTCTGACACACAGAACTTTATGAAATAGATGTATTACTGACAAAATATATGAACCTTTTATGTGTTCTTCAATGGTAAGTAAGTGGTTTTATAATTGCTACTGCTTTCATAGCTGGGAAATGTTCAAATGTATCAAGTATTTCAGCTGAACTGCATGTTCCCAGAATGTGACCTGTCTGTCCACAGTAAAGGCTCAGGCAGGCTCTCTAACTGAAACGTGAGTTGTTGTTCAAGCCGTACGCAGCTTTGGAAGGAGAATATGTGTGTTTGCGTGTTTGTTGGTCTACACACTGAAGAAAAAAAAACTAAAATTGTTGTCTGATATACTCCTAGCTTTGTTTGGTCGTGGCATTTGAGAAAAAAAGCCTGTGTTGTTTTTCACTCTCTGAACATCTTTTGGACCTGCAGTCTAAGAAACACCCAGTGCTACTCTGAAAATAAATAAATAAATACATAAACAAACTAAGTGAATAAATAAACAAGCAGGCTCAGTAATACAGAGTTGAGCTGCTCTATATTTCACAAGACAGCTCTCATCCAGAGACCTTTATGAAATACTCATATAGTCTTTTATAGCCTCAATTTCCTTACTTTTATCTCAGAATGTGTTAGTGGCAGTGGTTGTTTTAGATATAATCACTCAACAGAATGATTTTATGAGCCTACAGTGCTAATGTTAATAAGGTGGCGTCATTAACCATTAAGTATTGAGAGGATAAATACAGAATAAAATTATTTCCTTTAAAACTATTATGGCTGAGGTCTCAGCAGGTAAAAGCACCTAGAGCTAACTTGTAATTTGTTTGTATCTAATATGTCAGGTAAATATTTTCTTTTAAATTTCTTTTATATACAGGACTTAGACACTTGAGACAATTTCACTTATAACCCATTTAGTGATTTTATGTGTCTATGTGTTTGCTTGATAAATCAGAATGGAAGCCTGTTATTACATTGTAGTTCTCATTAAATACCTAAAAAATCTGGTTCAGCTCAGTTGATACTTTATTAGATTTAATCAGGAGCTGCTGATAGAATTTTAGAAATCCAAGTAAAGGCTGGAACTGAACCTATGTTCTTCTCACCAACTCACAAAACGTCTAGTACTTTTTAGAAACAAAGCAAATCTTGTGTAATTTGTACTTTTTTATTTTTAAATTGTGCCTCATATGTGGCAAAAGCCACTCTGAATGACATCAGTTTACATTCAGTCTCAACCATTAAATTATGCAGGAACTGAAAAATCTGTGAGATTCCCCTTTAATTCTTTTTTTAAAGTAGTTTGTAATCTTATAAAGCTATGCATGGTTAACACGTACACTCTAGCTCTGCACAGACTCATAGAAACACCCACACACACACACATCAATACACATTAAAATGTGTGTTAGCTCCAGGTTAATGTCTATTTGATATTGATGATGATGCTTTATAGCACTTACACAGAAGCTATATGTACATCTTAAACCTCCCAAGTTGAGTGTCTCTTACTTTCTCACACATGATAAATTCATGATATTGCTGTGTTTGTGCATGCTCCAGCTGAACAGTTCCCATCTTCTCAACCTCTAATAGCTTTGAAATGATTACATATTCACCCAGCGCTCCCTGTAGGAACCTCCTATGTGTTTACCAGTGGCAAGCTGCAAAACAGTGACATATCTAAAACTTCCAGTAGTTATGAAACTAGTCCCACCTATGGTAAATCAGAATGTGACTTCTCGATTCTTATGTTTGTGGTTAATCTGAGATGGTAGAACTTCACTCCAGCTCCTGACGGCCTAACCAATGGAAAGCTCACATAGATACATCTGCCTGGATATCACTGAGAAAAACGTCCTGATTGTATCCTAACAAAACTGTTTTGAAATAAGAGTAACTGTGGAGGCTTTTGGTATGAAATAAAATCATACAAAATTGTATTTTAGCTTTAAAGTGTTCTTTATTGTGTAAAACTGGTGTATAAAAGCAATAGAACACTAGAATTTTTTGGTGGTCATCAAAAACATCACGATAATACACCTTCACTGCTGTTCTAGTTATTATTAAATGTTTATTTCACTGCTATGACACATCATCTCATCTCAATCCAAAAAATGACATTTTGCTTGCAATAAGGCACAGGTGGACAAAATTTTCATGACTGAAATGTAAAGAGTGAAAAGTTGATTGCTTTTCTTCTAATACGCCAGTGAATAAAAGTAGCATTTGAAATGCAGTCATTGCATGTCAGTTCAAATTGTGTTTAAATATGTAGAGGCATCCCGGGAACCTTAGAGAGACAGACATATTAACCAGAACTATATTCATAACGCTCCACAGCAGCATAGTAAATGTAAGAGCTTGATAATGTGAAATAATTTATCAAAGACAACACGATCCTTTGTGAGAGCATGGTCTAGACTGATGGGAAAACTCAAAGCGGAGTCTTTCTCTTGGCTTCTGTTTTGGATGTTTTCCTCTTCTTTCTTCGCATTAACATGCAGGGTTGAGCATTTTCACCCGGCGATTTTAAATGTCGCTCCATGCAGCTGGCATGTGGCAGCCAGTGCCAACAGGCCTCCGGCTGCAGGAGGAAAGAACACACTGGCTCTTTTTTTTTGTTAAGCGGAGCATACACACAAGAACGGAAGCCAGATGAATGAGAATTTTTTAGCTTAAGCCCCAAAAGCCAGCAAGCAACTGATGTAAAAGAACATTTGGACCAATATATTAAAAATAGAATATAAATGAAAAACGAAAAGTTAATTGAGTCAAATGGAAAAGAAACACTTTACAAGCTCTGTCCGGAAATATCAAGGCGACCCTTCTATTAAGTTACTTTTTTATTTACCTATTGCTTCTATAATGGCCTTAAAAAGCATTGACCAATTGAATGGGAGCTGTACGAGAGCTTAAGGTCACTTTGGCCATCGAATGGAGGGTATAATGCATTACAGCAATGGTTCTCAACCTTTTCAACGTTAAGGCCCACCTATCTATCACAGCATGTTGCCAAGGCCCACTTGCCCACATTAGATGATATTAAAAACCAATTGTGGACCAATGGCCTGTCTTGAATTTAGATTTTAGACAGAAAAGAATTTAGATTCGTCGCCTATCAGTGATTGAGAAACCCGGCATTACAGCCCTGAGCTGTGGAGCAGTGGAACTGTGTTTTCTGGAATAATGGAGCTCCTTTAGCATGAAGTCTATTTGAGTGTGATTCAAAATTAACCATCCAACATCAGCTGCTGACCTCATTTATGTGTTGTGTTTACATTCAGTTCACATCTCAATCATTAAATTATGCAGAAATGTAAATATCAGTAACTCAGTAAAATTCACCTTAAAGTCTTTTATTAAATAGGTTGGAATCTTGTAAAGCCTTGCATGCTTAACACATACACACTATCTCTGCACAGACTCAACTATACTCAATACACACTTATCAATACACATTAAAATGTTAGCTCCAGGTTCATGTATATTTGGTATTGATTAAGTTCTTTTAGCATGAACCAACCATCAGCCACTGACCTCACTAATACTCTTGTGGGTGAATAAAATTAAATCCTCACCACAGTGTTCTGACACTTTCGCAAAATTACAGAGAATAGTTCCACTGACCCCAGATGTACCTTTAGCTTCATTCAAACCTGCTCAAACCGCACCCAGCTCTTTAATAAGGTGGAGCAGACTTGTGGCTGTGTTTAGAACTGGGTTTCTCAACCACGGGGGCGTGGACCACTAATTGGCCGTGAAGGCTTTTGATTGGGCAGCGAATCTAAAATCGAGACAGGCCATTGGTCCGCAATTGGTTATTTAAAATCATCTAATGTGGCCAAGTGGGCCATGGCAACATGCTCTGACAGATAGGTGGGCCTTAATGTTGAAAAGGTTGAGAACCATTGTTTTAGGACACACTATGACTCACTGTGTGCTGTAAACATGGACAAAACTTCATAGCCACAGGCAACCATTTCAGACTCAAAGTCAATTCAATTCAATTTTGTTCATGTAGCGCTTTTTACCAGTTTTGTCACAAAGCAGCTTCACGGAATCCAGGTCCCAGCCCCTAGTGAGCAATCAAAGGGCATCAGACCCGAGGGAAAACACCCTACAGCTGGAGGGAGAACCTTCAGGAGGACCTAGCGAGAGAGAGAGAGTCTGTATGAAGATTTATAACAATACTTTTCTTTTTACTCTCTACTTTCTCTGTATACTGCAGAACAGATTGACTGTCTATGGCTAACAGAGTAGGTACAGTCAGTAGAGGTAATTTTTGTTGGAGTCTGAATGAGGAGTAGTTTGAGAGTCTCTAGTCCACATGAACAATCATCTCTGTCAGAGCTCTGAACAGCAGGTGCCCTTGGTTGAGGCGGGCACATAGGGAGCGGAAAGCAGACGAGCTAGTTGAGGACACTTGGGCACAGGACCCCAGTGATTGCAGACAGCAGTAGGGCTGGTGTTCACACGGCCACACGTTGCTGGACATTTTGTTCGTTTTTATATCCACACTAGACTTAGTCAATGAGGAAGAAGCGCCAACACAAATAACATAGATAACATTTTATTTGCCATTAATCTCAGTATCTTAAACCCATTTCTTTGGGCCATTCCGGTTTCCCTTTTAACATCCATATCCTGCAGTCCATGATGGTGTTAGCTCACTGACCAGAAGACCAAAGCTGCTTGCGAAACAGCCCGTCCCTTCTCCACCCCCGCTGGCCGCTCTGTCCCTCCATCAGCCTGTCTTCTCCACATTCATTATTGAGGCCCGTTCTATATTGTCATCTGTATTAATAGATCAGCGTCAGGCTTTTCCTGCTGATCTGGGAGAAGCCGATGGAGTCCTGACTTTATGCTCTACTGCACATCCCACTTACAGGTCGTATCACCAGAGCACAGTGCTAGAGAGGGATGTAAAAACCTTGCAAGCTGTCGGATCACATTGGCCTTTAAAGTGACAGTTTACCCAAAAATCAAATCTTGTCAAAATGTAGTTCCATTATAGTCCTGAGATTTGTATGGTGTCTGTTTGTTATTTTTGTTTAGGTCTAAGCACTAATCCTCATTGGGAGTTCAT
This sequence comes from Hemigrammopetersius urotaenia, assembly GCA_037974485.1. Taxonomy (NCBI): domain Eukaryota; kingdom Metazoa; phylum Chordata; class Actinopteri; order Characiformes; family Alestidae; genus Hemigrammopetersius; species Hemigrammopetersius urotaenia. The sequence goes on along the minus strand of JBBPDC010151314.1, from coordinate 10,201 downwards.
TCATTTGAGCAAGGCCTGGCAACTGGGAGTCATTTAGTGGCCCACTAAACGGACTTAAGGTAACTGAAACAAATCCTGAATAATAGATCTAAATAAATTAAATATACATTTGATATAAAATATTTATTATATATATCTTAAATATATATATAATTAATTCTGGTTAGAACTCTATGTCCATGCAACTTCAGTTTCATATTAAATAATGCATCATGCCCATTGCTGAAAAAAGTTCTCAAAGCAGTAAAGCTTATTTCTGCGCCGAGCAATCAAGAGTACAGATTTGCAATTGGAAACAAACACCACCAGTACAGATCTGCCTTGAGGCTTTTCAACAGGTGTACAGGGACCATATTGTACGTAAACCATTATGCGACAGCGGTCGCAGCACGCTTTGATTTTCTGTTGTGTCTTTTAGCCTGGTAGCGCTGTTGCTGATGCATTAACAGCACATTTCTCTCCCCACAGTTTATGGCCGGTGATCGTTCTAAAATAGTGCCAATGGAGTTGAACTGGTGGAAAGATTTTCCTGTCAGAGTTGCCTTTGTTATTGTGGTCTTTTTATTTGTACATTCCGGTTTAACTCTAAAAACCTACACTTGTTTGCACTGTCCTGAATGAGGAGTAGTTTGAGATTCTCCAGTCCACAGGAACAATCATCTCCGCCAGAACTTTAAACAGCAGTTGCCCTTGGATGGGGAGGAGCACATAGGGAGTTCAAAGCAGACAAGCCAGTTGAGGACACTTGGGCAAGGAACCCCAGTGATGCCCTCAGTTTATGGCGATGCCCTCAGTTTATGGCCGCTCGTCCTTCTAAAATCGTGCCCATGGAGTTGACCCAGTGGAAAGTTTTTTTCTGTCAGAGCCGCTTTTATTTATTTATTTTTTTAACTTTTTCTCAGAATGGTTTAGTTGTGGGATGAAAACCTAACCCTAAAAACCTAAACTTGTTAATGATGTCCTGGTACACCTTCACATTTCTCACAGCATTAGAAATGTATCTTCAGCCCAAACAGATTGCAGTGCTTGTTCTATTTTAAATTCCCAGTTGTTAGTTTTTATCTACATTGTTGTTGTTTTTTTGTGTGAACTTTTCCCAAGTCAGTCATGGTTGTTTTTTTGTTTTTTTTTGATCAGTCAAAAAGCAGTGAGGCAGTCAGTCTGGTTGCGACTTGCTTTTGGCCGTGCTGTCAAGCAGAGCCATGATAGCATGGGTATGGCTTGGGCACAGATCACTTTATTTGTAATAGAAAAACATTTGTTCGCAGTACAGCGCAGTTCCTTGTGCCAGCTTGTGAATTATCAGCCCTCCTAGTTGTTTTTTTTTCCTGCTGTGTGGCTGCACTTCCCTTTAGTCCCCTGGGAGCCCCCCACCCCATTCATCATTTAGCTCTGGTGGGCGAGGGGCCAAAAGTCCAATAAGTCAAAGAGAGAAAAAATTGTCTTCACTCCTCATGGGTGAGGTGCATGGTTGCCCATCACTCAAGAACGTATAGCCAGTGTGGGAGTCTGTTAGCTGTAACAGAATTAGCAGTTAGTGTTCCCCTCCAAGTGTGTTAAATCCAGTGACCAGCAATTCAAAAAGATGCACTTCATTTCAAGGAAACAGCTTCAAACCTTTACCCATTCAGTGTTTACCAAGGAATTTGGAACGTCTCTTTAAATGCTGAAAATGACCATAAATGTACGTAAATGACCATAAAAATACATAAAAACTTCAGAAGTTGTGATAGATCTAAGTACATTTGGGGTGTTTCAAACCCACACATTTTATCAAGTCGGTTTGGATCACTGGGTTCGTATCATTTTTGTGGATGATGTGATACAGCCCAGAAAATAAACACCGTTGCTGGTCAATCAATAAAAAACATTTTTAAATGATAATGTCAAGAGAGAAGAGATGGAAATTACACTTCGCATCTCAGTCATTTGTCATACCATCACCCAGTGGGAGATTACACTGCTGAAAATGAACTTCACACAAACACGCAAACATGCGCTAGTGTGGATAGTCCTGTAAAAGTGAAGTGTTTCATCTTTAACAGCAATTTAAACATCCCTGGCCTCTTTGATCATGTTTTCATCACCCTGAGGTTATTTGGTACCTACAATTTAAGATATGACGCATCCTGTAGATGTGTTTACGCCTCTAAAACCAAAAACACATTTTACACACATATTACAAGACACACACAGCAAAGAGTCCACTTCTGGTCATTTCAGTCTAAGTGGACACAAATGGACACTTCAGAGTGAGTGAGTGTGACTCTGGGTGAGGGTTAACCATGTGCTCTGCACTTCTCCCAGCCCACACATCACACATCCAGTTCTCCATTAAGGTGTAGCAGACTTGTGGGCCTAGTTTAGGACTCAGTATAACTCACTCAGGAAAAGATTTGATATCACCAGGAGGAAACTGTAAATAATTAAGTACTCATTTAAGGGGCCAAATCATGAAAAACTGCAAAAAAGTCCTGTTTTATATTCAGTTCACACTGAAGTTTTTAGGACGCGCAATCTGGCCTGGTTTTTGATTGAGGAGCTAAACAAGGTGGTAAATCTGAGCTTATTTATATTAGCAACACAACAGTCTGTTTTATTACTGAGGATAAAGACGGTCATGTAAAATAGATTCATGGCTCTTTTTAATGAATTAAAATCACACATTATCAGTGGATTTATTATTATGACTCTCTAGAAATCTGAAATCTGAATAAGGGCGTCTGCCAAATGTCCCTTTGGACAATAAAAGAGTTCAGGATCTGGTTCCTTTAAGCACACATGATGAAGGACAGGAAGTTACAGCCACAGCAATGGGGGTAAACTGTCAAAAATAGTCTCCCAGCTGTATTACGCGGCTGTAATATAAACCAGGTGGTGATATGATACAAGGAAGGTAAGAGGATCAGGACAAATTAGAAATAAGCTCATACGTGACAGCCAAGTCGCTCCACACAATCACTGCTGCCTGACTCATCTGTGTTATGTGATCACCTTTATATAGAAATCTAAGCTTTAAATGGAACTCAGTATCATCTGCATGTGGTTTTTGTGTAGTTATTACACATTAGTTGTGTATTTACTACACATCAGAGACACTGGCAGTTTTTGATGAATCTTGAAGCAACTGGTGTGCTCTGTGGTTTGATCCGCTGGACGATGGGATTTCCTTTCAAATCTTGGCTCTCCCAAAGTTTCTTGAAGTTTCAGAAGTTTTATTGTTGCCATGGTTACTCTCAGTATGCTCAGCAGGGGACTAGACTCGGATGTTGATGAATGAGCTGCTGAATCTTGTGAAGATGTTGTGGAGGAATTTGAGAAGCATGGGCATGTAAGGTGATGATTGGTAGAGCACGAAAAATATTCCTAAATGTGTTTTGGCTTGTCTGTATGATTATAAGGGGGGAAACTAAAACCATTAGACCATTAGATTTTAGCAACAAATGCTTAAAAAATAGCAACATTTATTTTGTTTACTCACTAGACGGGGAAGGAGTCTAGCCATTCACTAACACCAGTGTGTGCACAAGCCGAACAACAGTACAGTTAAAATATCAGCGGCTTTTAGACGGCCATACGATGGATTTTACAAGAATGAGTGTTAGGCTTTAGGGGAGGTGGCAACTTAATACAAGGGAATATCTTTTATGGTAAATATGCTATGATGGTGGTAGCATGCATGCAAGTGACTTATTTGTATCATAAGCAATAATTTCTAACAATTTTACACATTTGTCTCAATCACGTATAGTATAAATAGTAATTATGAGTCATTATTGAAGAGCCAAATTTTGTGAGACCTGTACACTGCCCTAGAAACATTAATAGCACCCACATCTGACTACAACCTTCTAAAACACATCTCTCTCTCTCTGTAATCTCCCACTAGGTGATGGTATGACAAATGGTTTTCACTCCTCTATCCCTCACTTTTCCTGTCGTTCTTTCTCTAAGTCTCTCTCCCTGTCACAATCTCTACCCCTCTTTGTTTGTTTCTTTCCTCTATATCTTTCTTTCATTCATTCTTTCTTTCTTTATTTTCTCTCTTTCTGTTTTTAGTTCCTCCTTCCCTCTGTCTCTCTATCCCCTCTTTTTTCTCATTCCTTATCCTCTCCCCCTTTTCTCACCTCTACCCTCTTTCCTTCTTTCTCTTTTAAATGACAAAATCCGACGTGTTTCTTTACCGTGAAATGAGTTTGCAGATAAGAATATGAACATGGCTCAGAGAAAAAGAGCAACTAAATTGATTTACATTGATTTTACATCAGAGAACGAACTTCAATCTCTAGAGGCTGCTGCATTATTTAAAGGGGCTCTCCAGCATGTGTAGCGTGTGGTCGGTTACCAAGGACAATAATTCTGATGTGTTTGCTTGTACTTACAAAAGAACAGAAAACCCTTTGATGCCGTTATGAAGCAAGACAAGTGTGCTCTGGGTTTACTGTTCCTATTTAATCAGAGAGAATGCACGGTTCATTATACTGCATACACTACTTGTCTGTAAAGTATTGCTAAATATTTTTGGACCTGAATCAGTGGTGAAGCTAAACTAACACAAGGGGGGGGGGGGCAACCTCAGTAATGGGCCCTACAAGCCCAACTCACACATTTACACACACAAACCTTTGACATTTTGCCTAACCCAGGGGTCGGCAACCTTTAATGGTTTCAACAAAAGAGAAAACACCAGGAGCTGCAAATACGAAGACAATACTGCATATATTGTTTTTTACTTTTATGTTATGTATAAAAATTAGGCAGTGTGTTTGCTTGTGAAATTATTTATTTATTCCAAGAAAACATTTTGAACATTTAGAACATAAACATTGTATGTTAATGTTACAAGGTCACAATAATCTTCAAATTTCAAACAAAAAAAGCAATGAATAAAAATAAAATACACTTAACACCTAGAATGGCTGACAGCATCAATTGACCTAATTTCATCAGAATCAGAATTGCGTCTATTGGCCTATTAGAGCAGCAGGCATGCGCTGTAAGAGACATATGGGTGTGGTGTAGGCACATTGACATATGTATTTTTAGATATTGTTGATGTTTTATACTGTTGTGTTTGAGAGACACCATTGACGGGAATCAAATTCGTTGTATGTGTTCGCTTGCATACTTGGGCAATAAACGTGATTCTGATTCCGATCCTGATTTCGATTTTGATTCTGATTCGGGGACTGGTGCTATACAATGGGCTCTGGGTCCAAAGTCCACTGGACCCTTGCTGTGTCTGCTGGCTGCAGCTTGCGTGGATGTATACCAGCAGGCTGCAGGACTAAGCGCCCAAACAAACTGCAGCAGTATCATATCAGGAAGTGTCTTGTGCGAAACTGGGCACTGGGTGTATTGATGCATGCAGCCGTTATAGGCATAGACAGTAAGCCGTCGTTCTAGTGTTAAATTATTATTTATTTTCAAAAGCCACAGGAAGTCGCAACATAAGGTTGAAAGAGCCGCATGTGGCTCCAGGCCTAACCCGTAAATAATAGATATTGTGAAACTTGTAAACGTATTTATATTAATAAGTTATATCCACTAGCACTGTCCCCTATAGCATCACAACCTTCTATTTCTAGGCCTTCTGTCCTATTTTATTTTCTTACACTGAAAAGACATCATAAGGCTTTAGTTGCTTAATCAGCATATTTCAAAGCAACGCTAAAATGACTGTATACTAGTGTCACTCAAACATGAAAGGAAAGTGAAGAAAAGGCTGATGAGAAGGAGGGGCTGGATCACCAGATAATAAAGCAGCATTTATGACTGACACTGCCATAGAGACTTCATCAAACCCTTCCTTCGTGTGGTCCTGCATTTTAGCCAGAAATGGTGACTGAGGCAGAGCCAGGACAATTCAGGTCTGACTACAGATGTAAAAAATGTCTACAAAATAAATATTTTATTTTGCATTTAAATCAGATATCTTTGTGGCCTCCAGAGATAACTTTGTATGAAGCCCCAGAAACACTAAATCATAGCCTGTGTATGACAGCCTTGTTACTGTGGCCGCATCTACTGTCAGCGTAAGACCCTGAATGATAAAGAGCTCATCCAAAGGTCTTTGTCACTTAAATGAAGAGCTGGATGTGGCTTTCGTGAGTTGAGAGAGGTTGTATGTTTATGAAAATGGGTTGGGTGTTTTTAACTAAAGAAGGAACATTTAAGCAATTTTGTTTGAAAATTTGATTTGCTGCTAAACTACTCCCTTAACCCTGGCCACTAAAATAGCTTTAGCATATTTTACTGTTTTTAATAAAAGGTGTTGCTAAACGTTCCTGTTTTAATCATCTTAGGTAGTATTTGGTCCTCACAAAGAGCTAATACATGCAGAGATCCACACACACCAAACCTTCACACCCAATCCTCTGTGGCTGTTGTTAAGAGCCAGTATTTCATACTGGATTCAGGTTTCTGCATCAGTATTCTAGCGATCATGGTGTATGGGGAAGATGCCGCAATGCAGAGAAAACGCAACGCTCTGAGCATTTCACTTGAACTGGACCGAGTTTGAGTTAGAGAGCAAACTTGGGCTTATATGCATCGAATCTGGCTGTCCAGAGGCTGTGCTAACAGAGCTGTAGATGAATAAGGTTAATGAATGAATTAATGAGGGGAGAACTCTGCGGCCTTCAACAAAGCCAAGCTTTTCCAAAAACCCACAAGAGGCAAAGCAGTTCATGCTAAATGGTGCCGCTCACCCACTTCATCCACATGCACACTTCTGCAGTTTTGGAGAACTTTTGGAATTAAGGTCATACTGAGTCTTTTTTCCTCTGCTGTGTTAGATGTAACAAAATGGTAACCAGTTGGCATCTTAAAGTAATCCGAAGTACAGTTTTATGGGTGAAATATTACTGTGACTAATACAATTTGTCTGGGTCGTTGTTACTGTGTTTTTTACTTTAACTTTAACTGTTGCTTACTGTTTTTGTCAACGCCTGCTGCTATCCGATGTGTACAGACACATATACTTGCCACATAGGTTTATACACTGAACAAAAATATAAATGCTCCCATTTTTCATGAGCTGAACTCAAAGAGCTGAAACATTTTCTACATACACAGAAGACCAATTACTCTCAAATATTGTTGGTTTATAGTAGAGAAATGAACATTAATTTCATGGGCAACATCTTTGGTAGACATTCCTGCAGTCAGCATGCCAATTGCAAGCTCGCTCAAAAGTTGCGGCATCTGTGGCATTGTGCTGTGTGATCAAACTGCAAATTTCAGAGTGGCCTTTTATTGTGGGCAGTCTAAGGCTCACGTGTGCAATATTCATGTTGTCTAATCAGCATCTTGGTATGCCACACCCGTGAGGTGGGATGGATTATATCAGCAAAGGAGAAGTGGTCACTAACACAGATTTAGACAGATTTGTGAACAATATTTAAGAGTAATGGGTCTTTTGTGTATGTAGAAAATATATTTTGTTAAATATATATATAATAAAAAATGGGCACCCTAAGAGTTCCAAAGTCTCAGATTCTTTTTACAAGGTTTCAGACCTCAATCAGCTCCTTAGATCTGAGGCATGGCTACAGCTGTCATTAGTAAATGTCAGCTGGTGCCAATTTCGAAGCTTTGCAAATACTCTGACTCTTGTGGACACTCAACAACCATGAGTTCCCCTAAGCAGCTGTATAAGACTCTGAAAATGAAAGTTATTGATGCCCACAATGCAGGAGAAGGCTACAAGAAGATAGCAAAGCGTTGTCCGCTTGCAGTTTCCACAGTGAGAAATGTAAGCAGTAGTCAGCAGAAGAAAACCTTACCTGCATCCCCATCATAAAACCCAATGTCAGAAGCAACAGGACATCTACAGAAGCCTGGTGTGTTTTGGAAACCAGTGCTGTGGACTGATGAAGTTAAAATAGAACTCTATGACCATAATAAGCAAACGCATGTTTAGACAAAAAAAGGAGCAACATTTAATGAAAAGGCTATTGTTGCTGACAATCACTAGAATTCAATAGTCACCCAAATGGTTTAATTTAAAATGTATTACCAAGTCTTCTCTGAAACTGCATTCAGCTTTATTGAGATCCATATGACATTCTGGAGGTTTGTGCATGAACCTTTTTAACCTGTCTTCCTCTATGGGCTGTTTTGGGTATGGTGCCTTTAAGACTGTTATATAAAGAATGGAATTAGGTCGAAATGTTAAAAATTCCCCTTTAAGACTGAACGCTAATACTGGAACCATCCTAATCAGCCACAGCAACAGCAAGCGTTCAAATCAGACACAAACAAAGTAAGATGGTTTAAAGTAGATGTGAAATGGCTGTTCAGAAACGCTTTTGTTTCAGCATGTCTGTTTTTACAGACAGACATTCATATTCCACCTTCATTCGCAGTGTTTGCAGATGCACCGCTTTAATGATGATTGCGGGGTCGTGACTGCGGTTTAGGCAGGTGTTTCTGCATATCTTTGCTGTTACAGAAACAAATCTACGACTGAATGTGAGGGTTGGCTGAATGTGGAGCATTCCAGTGGAGAGTTCATGCCAGCTTTTTGAAGCAGCTGGTTCATATTTGATATATTGTGGTACGTTCTGACACAGTAACAAGGTGAGACTGAGGCTAAACTTATCATGAAATAGAGACAAGGCTCAGATAAAATTCAGCTCATGTTACAATGTGCTTTGTAATTAGAGCTCTTTTTCTCACCACACCTCACCCCAGCGCTTCACATGCAGACCATCTCTAATAATATCTCTGCGTTCATGGTGGATTTTTAATTACACTGCAGGGGCACTTTTTCGAAACACCCCTCTTGTGGCTCCACTCTGCTGATGTATGAGACTGTATCCCTGTTTTATGGGACTGTATCATTGTTTTATGGGACTGTATCACTGTTGTGCAGTTTGTGTTAGCTCTTCTCTAGTTCTTCATCAGTGGCCAGTTTCTGACCACAGAACTGCTCTTAGCTGACTAAAATCACAACAACAGTGCTTTGCCTGCACCACACACACTACCATGCCAGTGTTGTTGCTGTACTGAGAACAGTGCAGTGCCTCCAATAATATCGTGGCAACAGCGATCCTGTGGTCAGAAAATGACCACTGATGAACTGGCAAAGGGAAGGTAGGAGTTTCTTATAAAGTGTCCAGTGAGTTAAGTGGTAGTGGGTTTATGAATTAAAATTTTTAACAAACCGTAAATCAATTTGAGCTTTGTGTTTACTGTATGAAATGTGCTACGTAAGCATAGGCGTGGCCGGCATTCAGTCTGAATGGGACGTGTCTCCTTCACATTTCATAATTATTAGTTTGGACCCTCGCACATTTAACATAAAATATTAGTGCTCTTTCGTGCAAGAATCCATTCCACTTAATCAATAGGAGAATACACATACCCCTGGAAATCCACTCCAGGTTTGCGTACAACATGCAAGTGACGTTTGGAAACCGCTGCCCTAGGCCACGTTAAATGAATGAAATATTATGAGTAAGCTTTGCTTTATTTAGTAATAATTTGCAATATTTGCTCCCTCCCCCAGGTGTAAGAAAATTCTTTACATAGAAGCGGAAAGTCAAAGTTTCCCCACAAGACAGTATTTTTTCTCCAATGGAAATGTTAAGTTACATCTAGAACTAAATAAAAAAATATATATAAAAATGCACCATAAAGTAATTGTTGGTGATATATTGTGTCACATTAATTAGGCTTAGCAGTGGGTTTATGAACAGGCTGATGAATATCTGGACTCGTTGAATGAGTTCAATCAGTCTCTAAAATGGTCATTGGATTAAGTAACTTTTGTAGGTAAAATTGGGTGTTTAACAACCTGTTAAAAATACACCAGAATGCAGGAAATGGCATCTAATTCATTAAGATTTTTCGGGATGTACGTAAGTTACATTTATTATTAATATTATTGTTATTATTATTAGAAGTAGTAGTAGTGTTATTATTAGTAGTATAATTATTATTGTAAATCAGTGGATTAGTAAAAATACATCTGGGTTTCTGAGAAAGTGGCCAGTTTGTGTATAAATCATTTTGACATGCAACGCTTGTCTATGGACTCCCGGTGACTTCAGTGAGATGTGATTTATCCGAAAGGACATCCACAACAAGAAGCCTCTATAAAACTTGCATGGACACACACACACACACACACACACACACACACACACACACACACACACCCACACACACACACACACACACACAAATACCACCA
>JBBPDC010151224.1:0-21058 GCA_037974485.1 Hemigrammopetersius urotaenia | reverse complement strand
TATATATACACACTATATTAATCCATCCCTCATTTCTTTATTTTTTACATGTGAATCATTTTGTAGATACAGAAACACTATTATAAACCTGGGTAGATTAAATGAGAACAAATGTTTTACAGCAGCAGGCTGTAAAGCCCCTAAAAGATAAGAGGTGACTAGATAAAGGAGTTCCAACCACTCAGCATTCAGCACCACCCGTATATAACTAGGGCTGCACGATATTAGGAAAACATGGGATAATGTTGTTGAGCGTTGCGATGTCGATATCACTTAGCCTTTATAGTGTTAGTTTTTCTGTCTCTGTAGGAAAAAAAAATTAATGCAATATTTCCATTCGGTTTTTTTTAAAGAATTTACTTGAACAGGGCATTTTAATGCCTCCCATAAAACATTTGAACCATTGTATATGAAATTTCAATTATAGTAAGTTCTTAGACAGAAAAAAACAGCAAAAGGAACAATCTATAACAGCAGCACAGAGGATGAAGAAAGTGCTCAGTGATTTTTTTGCCCTCTTTGTCTTTCGCAATATGTATATTTTTTCGCAGTATCTATATTGCGCATGTTGATATCGCGATGACGGTAAATTTTGTGATATATTGTGCAGCCCTATATATAACTTAGATGTGCTTTGTTATGCTTGAATGACAATCCTCTTGAACTAGGCTGGACTGAAAATGAGAGGCTTTGAAAGTCCTTCAGGAAGCCTGGAGAACTGTTCCTCAAGACACATTCACCACTGGGAAACAGCAGATACAAAATTCATGGAAACAGCAGATACAATATTTTATTTTGTGGCAATATATAATTTTTCATGTATTTTAGTGCCAATTATTAATACAATTAAGATAATGTATTAAACTGGGTTTAAAATGAAATTAAAGTGTTCTTGGAGCATATTTGGGGGCATATTTAGGGTTTACACTATAAAAATAGGCATTTTCAAGGCATTTTTTTGACCAAAACAGATAACGGGGGATTACTGTATATATATCCCCCAGTGGTGAAGTCTAGCACATGCTTACTTGGTAAAGAAAGTAAGTAAATTAAGGGTCATTTGGCAGACGCTCTTATCCGGAGTGACTTTAAGAGTCGTTAGTTATTGGGACAGTCCCCCTGGAGCAACTGAGGGTGTCTTGCTCAAGGACACAATGCTAGAAAGTGTGGGGTTTGAACCTCTAACTTTGTGATCGTTGAGTTCACACTAGGTGTCCCATGAAGCACCACCCCATCTTATTAAACATCTCTGGGCAGCTCAGTGTGCTTTACAGAGAACTACTAATTCAGTTATATTCAGCACACAGAGGCATAAACTGACAGCATAATACTGAGACTATGGGGGGAGAGGTGGGCAATAGTACTCATAGTACATCCCCGCAGCAGTGTAAGGATGTAGTAATATTGTTAGCGTAGGGCTCATTTTTGGAATTTGGCTCCAATAAGTGTGAGAGGTACGTGTGTATGTTTAATCCTAACCATCACATTAAAGTTCCTGATTCAGGACAAGCGGAAAGACTGGTGTCACTTCTTTAACTGTGATGTCTGGTTTCATCAAAACTGCAGGCTGAAAGGGAGGCGAGGTCTTCGGGAGCCAGGGGTGACTCTGGACGCCCTGAACAAGTAAAGGTGTGCGCCTCACGTGTACTTTGATATAAGGGAGGTTCGCCCAGCACAAGCCAATAATCTCTCTCTCTTTGTATCTCTGCAGTCTAAAACAAACAAGGAGCCTAAGGAGGACAGGGACATAAAGGTCAGTTTTCTAAATCCAGCTTTCAGTCTTTTCAACCACAAAACAGACTAAACTAAACAAACAAGAACCGCTTCTGCAACCTTCAGTTTACTAAAGGAAGCAAAGCTTCTGAACATAAATATGAATGTATGTCATGTTTAAGCTTATGGGTGTATGGGTGTGTATGGGTGTGTGTGTGTGCGTGTAGGATCTGGGTAAGAGTCTTAAGATCCTGCCTCTGACTGAGAAGAACAAGCGCATGTTTGATCAAGCGCAGAAAAACCTAATGCCCTCCGCCACCCACCAGTTCTCCTGCCAGACATGTGACCAGGCCTGGTGGCGACGTGTGCCCCAGAGGAAAAGGGTAAAGACCACGAACACACACACACACACAACCCTCACACCACCAGTGCTGTCTAATCTGAAGTTTGTCCAACCAACATGGTCAGACTCTGGCCTCATGGTCTAAAAGACTTTGGACCAGCGTTCTGTGATGTTCAGTGTTGTGCTCGCGTCAGATCTGCAGGTGTATAAATAACGTTAATGAGAGGGCACTTCAGTTCCAGACATTATCAAGGTTGATAAAAGAGCTGGGCCATAAATCAAATATACTTAATGCATCACAGCTTGTTCTGCATAGTAAAATGACTGTATTGCAAATACAAATGTTTCTTTTGGCATACTTTTGAATTTAGCATTTTGCTTCAGGTCAGAAAGGAAGAAAAGTCACTTGCACACCTCACACACACTCCCATCCAGTCAAACCAGGTTTCTACTGGGCTTGCACAAGGAACACACTAATATACTGTTTACTGTAGAATGTTATTTGAATGGTTTTTTTTTTTTCAGTTTTATTTGGGATATTTAGTAATTTAGTAAAAAAAACACCCACTTCTGACTGTTTTACAATATTATTTTTGCAGGGGCTTAAGGCGTCTGCACAGCACTGTATACAGGCGAGACGATTGGCTCTGTGTCTGGAGAGAACAAAAGGATTTCCCCCTTTTTGTATATACTAAAATTATTTGAATTATTATTTGAAACTACCCGTTAATATAAATGTAAGTGTTGACGCATGCTGCAGGGACTGCTGGTGACATACAGGTGTGAGATGGTATGTGCAGCAAAGGGTTAACTTAAACATATCTAAACCACTTCAAAATGCTTCATATGAGATTTTAAATTGTCTAGATATACACTACTAGTCAAGTTTTGTCACACACTGAGATATAAAGTAAACCTCCACTTATCGTGGGAGTTATGTTCCAGGAGCGCCCGCGAAAAACCGCCATGTTGTGTTAAAAAATTTATTTTCATAGTATAAACAGTCAACATGCTCCCAAAACACTTTTCTTTGATATAAGCAGGTAAATACAGTAAGAAATTAGCTTAATTTACAGGACTTTAAGATGAACAAAACGAAAACAGGAGAACACTCAAAACACTCCAGGGGGGAAATTTTGGACTGCCGCTGTGTCAAAAGGCAGCAGCCCATCAGCAGCAAGCAGAAACAAAATGTGTGGCTACTTTCAAACTTCCAATCTTTAAATACAGAGGTATTTCAGCATCCCAAGACACATTTCTTTGTGTTCTCTGGACAGTACAAAAACATTTATAGTTATTTTTATATAGAAAATGTAGCTGAAGTTACATGAATATTTATGTTACAAAATTAGTAAAGGATATTTTTCATAAATATGAAAAATGATATATTGACACGCCTTGTCTGGCCCAGATGCCACAAAAGCAAAAAAAATTTCGGAGGATATCTGCATTTTCCACATTAGTGCAGGAATTTCAGCGAACAATTATTAGTTTGGGTTCTCAGAACTTTTACTGTAATACATTTACATGTTACTCACTTAAAATTTATTTTTAAAAAATGCACTCAATATTCTTTGCTAAAAATTTATTTATGTGCCTTTATTAACCAGAGATGGTCATATTTTTCCGTTTTCAATAACCACTGACCTATAAAATCCACCTAATATAAATATTTATGTATAATTTTTACTAGATTGTATAACTACATTGGTATTATGTATAAAAAAAATCTTCCCACACAGTGAATTTGAACCGCAATCTGCAGAGACCAGCACCTTACCGAGCCGTTTCTGGTTAAAGACGGCTGAAAGCGCACATGGTCGCGTTCCCTGGCTGGTTATTCTTACTTAAACTACGACAAACGGTGACACACGCAGTCGCACTAAATAGAATGTGAATCATCAGATGACTGTCAGATAGCTATTAAGCGAAGAAAAAGATAATGGGTGTATTTAAAGTTAATGAACAGTCTAGGATTGGACTCTGCACAACCAGTTAATAGGATGTCAGATATGAACTGTTACAAATTCTTTCCATGTTATTGTCACGATCGTGGGGGCTAGACCGAGCGCTACCCTGGGAATAGCAGACAGGAAACCAGGGCTCCATGCTGAAGTGTTTATTAACGAAAACAGGGACAAAGAAAAAAGGCACGCGGGCCCAAACAGGAACGAGGTTCGGGAATACAGACAGGGAAATTCAGGTGAAAATAGGGCGATGGACTGATAACTAAACGAAACACAGACAGGGCTTAAATAACAACAGAAATCAGGAGAAACACAAGACAGCTGTGAACAAAGGAGCACGTAAACAGAAAACAGCTGATGCCAGAAGACACATGACAAAACGAACAGAACCAGACACAACACGTCAAAATAAGAGACCCAAGAACACAGAACAGAACAAACCAGAAATGTTTGCCCTAACCGGCCACTGACCGGACCGTGACAGTTATAAATAAAACTTGTTTTATTTGACATTTTTATTCATAGCTCAACAACTTTACAGTGCTTAACAAGAATAAAAATCTGCACGAAATAATTTGGCGGTAACAAATCTGTAGTGTGTAGACTGGTTATTTTTATTGGGTAAAAACTGCAATATTATTTTTTGGTCATATCAATTTTAAATGTAGTCAGATTTCTTTTAGAAACAAAGGTTAAGCACTTTATCAGAATATTCATAAGATTATAAAGCATTCAGTAAGGTGTGCCGAGCCTTTGACTGGTCGTGAAAATACTCAGTTCAACTCCATTCACACTGGGGTCTCAGACTATGGGGTGAGATATCCTGTGACTGATCTGAGAACAGAGCAGCATGAACCTGTTTAGAATCTGTCAGTAACGGAGCGGTGATCTTCTCTAGGTTTCTCGCTGCCGTCGCTGCAAGAAGAAATATGACCCAGTGCCCCCAGACAAAATGTGGGGCCTCGCAGAGTTCTACTGTCCAAACTGTGAGCGATCCTTCATGTGAGTAGAGACTCTTACAGTGTTGAACTTGGGTCCTGGAGGACCACAGGATTGTTACACTTTTCCTACCCCAGCATAGGATTCACAGTAATTAGCTACTGAGCAATTAGCTTAAATCTGATTTACAGTTTTCTTCTTATCTTAAACCCAGTTATTCAGGTAACTAGGGTACCTGTTTTGCATGTCTGTCAAAAAATTCTAGATGTTCAGTGATCTCTTAATACATTAGCTTATGTGGTTTCTGGCATTGTGTGGCATCCTGTTGTCTATGAAAAGCACACAGAATGTGTGAAAGGTCAGAACCAGAAACACAGTTCCAAAAACCGCATGAGCAAGTTTGTTTGACATTACTTCACAACTTGTGGCAAGTGTGTAACGGCCTAAAATAGTTTATGATGACACAGTTGAATAGGATGACTAGAATAACTTGGATGGCTATTTCTTTACAAAACTACATCTTTAAAGATCTAGTCTAGGGAACTAGTGTTGCTTCGCTCAATGAACATTTATCACATGACAAACACGAGACGAGACGCAACTTAAATGCTGGTCGTGTGACGATAACTATAAGAAAATATATGTGACCTTATCTGGCACAATGAGTTGCAGTGACCCAAAATTCAAAATGGAGGTTTTGGGATCATTAATAAGATGAGAAACTAAGCTCAAAGCTGTATCTTAAACTGGCGTCAAGTTACAGTCGTTTGAATTATGGTAGCACAGCACCATTTTCCAACTGAAAATCGCATTTCAAGTTTTTGTCAGTTTTCTGTTGATATCTTTAACAATCCATAGCATCCAAAGAGATGCACCCAGTATTCAACAACAACATTTTACTACAGGCGTTTAGATACTTAGAAAAGTACATTAAATCAGACTGAAGACACATCACTAGAGCCAAAGAACTCATTGACCAACTCAGTCTTGCTGGCCAGCAGCAGAGCGCAGATTGGACACGTCCACTGAGTTTAAGCTTTAGCTATTTTAAGCTTTAGCTGAGTTTAAGCTTTAGCTGAGTTTAAGCTTTAGCTATTTTACATTATTTTGACAATGACATTATACCAAACAGCAATCACACAACATCACACACTTCACAACTTCGATGATGTTGACCCAAAACACAATCTTTGTGAGGAGATATTCTGAAAAAACGCATTAGGCTACACAGAACACTGCTAATCTGTCGAGGGGTAGGCGGACACAACGCTGTAAATACAGGGCTTCCTATTGGCAACTGAAAAGGTATTTGATAGGTTTAAAAAGATCAGGGATTTACATTTTAACACCATACGTTTTAACAACATACAGCTGAGATCGTGACGTTTCAGTGCAGAGGCGAAAATTCAGAGATTTTGGACATTCTTTTGTAAGATTTGAGAGCTACAACTCAGACTAAATAGCCATTTAAGTACATTTTCGCAATTATTTCTGTGATGCAACTTTGAGAGATTAATTTTGAAGACCTTTTCTTTCATATAAGATCGAAAAAGAAAAATTTATATTTTTTATGTTTTTCAACATAATCAGCCCATATCTCAATAAATAGAACACCGACTTCCGACTCATTACGGCAGATCGGGTCACCTATTGTGTAATATTGTTGACGAATAAGAACGAGACTACATGTGGTTTACAAAATAAAAACTATGTTAAAATGTCTCTTCATTTCCGTTGACTAAAACGATACGAGACGTTATTTCCTAAACGATAGGGAAGGGAAGTTGAATGGCGTTACCTCCCAATTCTTTTGTCCACTGAGAGGCACTGTGAATTAAATCTACAACTGTAACTCGCACCCACCAGACTGGATTAAAGTCAACATGTCTGCTGTGTGGCGCATTTTGATCAATCTAAGACACAAGGAAAGCCGCTTATAAAGCACGCAATGCTGAAATTTCTAGAGGGGGTGCTCAATGTCGGGATTAATTTATCATATAAAATCAAAACATCCCGATCGCCCTGCAGAGAAGAGGCGACACCCTTTGAGCACACCCTCTCCGTCTGTGTTTTTGAAAAGGCAAGAAAGTTTATCCAGCGATTACAGTTAATTTAAGGGCTGCCAGTCTCTGTTTAATACACTATTTTGTTTTAGTTCTATCTTTCAACAGTTCCTAAAGCACTTGTTCTAAACGCACTGTGTTCATGCACTTCGTTCAGAATATTAAAATGCACTTGTCACGGGACGAGCCGCGAGGCCCAGACCCGGAGCTCCCTGGAAACGTGCAGGCAGAGACAGGCGAACACAGATCCATTGCTGTGGTCTTTTATTCCGAAAAACAGGGGAAAACAAAAGGCACGATGGCCGGCAGGAAACAACTCAGGGGGACTCTAAAGTGATCGGCTCATGAGGATACAAACACAAAACAGAATTTAAATACACAGCGTGCCTGGAACAGAAACCAATGAGAAAACGCAATCAATGAAACAGAACTCAGGGCAGGTGAAAACGTGAAACAAAACACAGATACACGTGGCACAAGCACAAACAGAAAACCGATCGGAATGAAAGTCCTGGAAAACAAACCGAAACATAACAGAACAGAAAAGCAGCGGCATAACCACGGCCGCTGGCCAGACCGTAACAGCACTTGTTTTATTAGAGAAGATATTAAATTGCATAATATTTCAGCTACCTTGCTTTTAGGCTATTCATGAGTGGGACCAAGTAAAATATTTTATTTCAGATTTTATTTTATACTGTGCATTGTTTGGATGCTAAATAAATATTTTCATAGTTTTGTAACTGATTTATTCTTTTAATAATGTAATAATAATTTCTTTTGGTGATTTGGTTTAGATTTTTGGCCAAATGTTTCCTCATTTTCGGTTTTAGGTTTCAGCCAAAAAAATCATTTTGATGCATCCCTACTTACAAAATAAATGATTTTTTTTTATTTTGCTTTTTTTTATTATAAATATGCATATTTTTTACACACACAACACCAGGCACAGAGGATGCATCATAGACACGTTAGACAGCGTTGCCAGAACTTGATGGAGTTCGATGGGGTTGGGGGGGATCTATCATGCACCTGTCTGGCTTTTGGGGTCTACAGATGTCACAGTGACCCTATGTTGGGACCAGTGGGCACACGAGGGCATCTGCACATGTTGTGAAGGTTCTGGTTGCCCAAGACAGACCACACCAAGAGAGGATTGTTGAATTGTGCTCCTGGCATTACAGAACCTCATGTCATCTGCGCCTGCTGCCCGGCCACAGATATTGGACTCTCTACAACCCCCCATGTCATCCCACACGTGTCTCGATGTCTGGTATCAGCCATACTACAGGTTGTGTAGGCTGCTATTGACATCAGTGCAGAGACAGCTGGATTCGGAGTCTCACTGTGCCCAGATCCTCTCCACCACCATGGGATATATAATGCCCATAAGGTCCTCCTGCTCAAGAAGGCACATGTACAGTCGATCTTAAGTTTGCTAGTGAACATCTAAATGATCTGAGAAGACTTGGGAGAAGGTGCTGTGGTCAGATGAGAGCAAAATCAAGTGCTTTGGCATCAACTCGACCTGCTGTGTCACTAGGAAGAGAAATGCTCAGTATAACCTGAAGAACACCATCCCCACAGTCAAGCATGGAGGTGGAAACATTGGGGATATTGAGGATGACCATTACATTGAGGGGCAAACTGATGGGGCCATGAACCATAAAATCTTGGATGAGAACCTCCTTCCCTCAGCCAGAACACTGAAGATGGGTTGTGGGTCTTTCAGCAGGACAATGACCCAAAACATACAGCCAGGGTAGCAAAGGAGGGGCTAAAGAAGAAGCACATTAAGGTCCTGGAGTGGCTGAGCCAGTCTCTAGACATCTATAGAGGAGCTGAAGCTTCAAGTTGCCAAGCAGCAGCCAAGAAACCTAAAGGATTTAGAGAGTTTCTATAAAGAGGAGAGTTTCTGACTCTCTCCAGAAAAATCATAAATTAGAGACTTCAGTTTTTTTCATTTATTTTTTAGATTTTCATTATATGTACCTATTAAAGGCCCTGGCCTTCCAGTAATGCAGATGAGATACAAATGCAACACAAATGTGTTCACCAGAGTGTGCATAAACAGATGATTCATGTCTTCATGCGCAAATTTGTTTACCCCTTACCAGAGGGTTCGGCCGGATGGACGTGGGCTCTCCCTGTTATAGCTGCCGGTCTGTTATACGGCCGACGCGAATCCTGCCTCCGCGCAGAAACATGATGGGCCGAGGGCCTAGAAGAAAACAACACAGCTGCCTAGCGGAGGACTGCTACAACAGACAGGGTAACAGACTGTTGGCCTTCACCAGATTCACCATGTTTACACAGCAGACGAGGCAGCTCATCTACATCCAAAACAGTAACTCAGCCAAGTTATGTGTCTGCTTCACAGTATGTAACAAGCAATTAACACTTAAATCCCACCAGTTAGCCTAAACCATCCCACACTAGTTTCACAGTGTGTAAGTTTTCCACTCACTGTCCACAATGGACTGGTCAAATCAATTCAGGTGTGCATGTTATAAGTTAATCAATTATTATACAGTTCTAATAATAATCTTTCACATTTCAGCTTCATAAAATCACATGAAGCCACACAACAACACATTAAGATTGATTTCTTTCACATATATATTTTAATATATTTTAATGTCTTGCCCCTTCCTGGTATGTGTTTGTACTGTGCACATGTGGCCACTAGGGTCTCCCCGAGTCGAGTCAGACTCATTGACCCTAAAGAACCTGGTTCATGATCCTTATCCAAACATAACTGGTTCGCGAACATGTTCGTAACTTAGTGGAAGCATTTGGTGACCTCGTAAAGGCTCTCAGGCTGATAACACAAACATGTAAACAACACAATAACAGAAGCTGTGGGTTAAATAAAACTGGAGGATTACTGTATACATTTTAAATATAAATACAAACATTTGGTGAAGGTTTTATAGTTAGTCCTAAATTAAAACTTAAATTCTGTATGTGAATATTAATAGTCAGTTTGGAGAATTAGAGAGTAAAAATATAGACCAGATTTATGGAGCTGTTAGTTTCTTTGTATAGTTTTGTACATTGGCTTTGTAAAAGACTTTGGCTTGACGTTTGCTTATTTAGTAAATAAAACCAAGAATGGTTATTAACAACAGTAACAACAACAGTAGCAGTTGTCTTGAAGGATGAACTTCATTCATACACATTTTGTACTTAATCTTTCTGTGGATGTCTGTAGAGCCCCATGTGCCTGGAACAGAGTGTGTCCACCCGATCAGCAGGCAGAGGAACAGGAAACCGCAGGTGGTCAACCCCAGCCTGCCCCACATCAGCAGCGGCTCCACCGTCAACACGTGCCTGAGCCAGGGCAGCCTGGTGGAGCAGGTGTTTGACATCATCATGGCCGACATCGATGAGGAAAGCGGAGAGGAGTCGGACAGCAGCGGCAGCCGGCGCAGCGTGAGCAGCTGAAGTGAGCCCAGCGCTCCTACAGGCCAGATCACTGTTAAAATAGCGTTCAGTGACAAGGCCTCATTTCACATAGCGCTCGTGTTTCTAAGGCACAGTGCTTTGTACGCAGAGAAGCAGCGACTTCTCCAGCATTTTTTCAGGAATTAGCAGCTTTCATTTTTCAATAGCACTATAAAACGTTTCCAAAAAACAGCTTTGTTTTGTATTATGCCTTAATGCTCTTTACGTATATGTCTTCGCGTCCTCATGGCTGAATACAAGATAAGGGCGTAAGTTGACGAGGTCGATTTTAAATTGGTTTGAACTGGGTAGCCACACTGACACCCTCAGTCATTCCACACACGTGTCCTTCTGAAGGCACGTGTCTGTTGCACTGCTAAGTCAGTTACAGACTGCAGTTGAATACATCCACAAAACCTACGCTGCACATTGTAAACGACCTTTAAACGCTTTCAATTCAGCCTAAACTGTCGTGCAGGCGATTTTCCCGTGGGAAAACCAGCAAAAAGAGAAGTTTCACGAATGCACTGAAATCTAATATTCATTCTATATACTGTTGGGTCGCATTACATGTAAGTACTTCCTGCCTTTTTATGTGACTGATCTCATAGAGTGCGATAATTAGGCGTATCCAGGACGCCGTTTTGTAATAGAAGGCCTTTTTTTACGGATTTTTTGTGAAACAGCTACAGATTGTGTGAATTCAGTGCATGAGCTATATACTGTATACTTGCCCAAACATTTATAACAAGCAATTTTTGCTATATGGTGGGCTCAAACTTCATTACTGAATAAAATGTGAGTGAATATTCAGGACTTTTGTATATTCCAATATATATATGTATATATATATATGTATATATGTTCCAAGAGCACCCGCGTTTAGTGAAAAAACGAGTGAAAAAATGCCTAAAAATGCCACAATTTTTATAGTGTAAACTCTTAATATGCCCCCAAATCTGCTCCCAGAACACTTTAAGTTAATTTTAAAATCAGTTTAATGCACCACCCTTGAAGAAAATGTAAAGGTAAACCCGTATTCGGCTCTTTTCATTTAAAACCCCCGCCAAAATATGCAACTCGGAAGGTCACGGGACAAAAGTATTGGGGCACTGTGGCGATGTGAGCGGTTTTCGGGAAATAAGCCCAGATCTACTCGGACTAAAAATACAAATGAGGGCTCGTTAGTAAGGTCTCCTGGAGATCAATAGAACTGTGGACTTTCCCCGCCGAGATATGCAACTTGGAATGTCGTAGGGCAAAAGTATTGGGACACCATGGCAGGGTGAACGGTATTCGGGGAATCTCAGGCTAAAAATACAAATGAGGGCTCATTGGAAAGGTCTGTTGGAGTGCACCGCTGAGAAATCGCGCTTGGAGCGTAGGGGCTCAACCCTGGTGTGGAATTCGAAAAAAGTCCCCTTGTGTGAAAACATCCAGAAAAAATATATTTATTGCCACAAAAAAGCAAGGCGGAAGATATTTGCAGTTTCAACTTTATTGTGCAGATTTCGGCATAAATCTATCATGGCCAAGTTCTGGATCCGGATCCACGCAAAACTGGGGGTTTACTGGATATATGTATATTACGAGTGTCGAATTAACGCGTTATTTTCCTGTAATTGACTGAACTAAATTAACATGCAAAAAAATAATGCAGATTAATCGCACCACATGCCTTTAACCCTGTCCGTTCCTGGCCACAGGTTCTCTGTAAAATGGAGGACACGGGAACATATACATATACACATACACACCACACACACATATATATGTAAATATGTGTGTGTATATATATATATATGTATATATATATATGTATGTATGTATGTATGTATGTATGTACGTATGTATAATCTAGTCCAGTAAATGAAGCTGACTGAAGAATTCTGTAGAACGCGCAGTAACCAATGGCAACGCTGTTTTTTTTTTTACTGTATACTGTGTTCCTATGGCTGAATCAATGTTCATGTAACCCAGTATAACTAAACTATTTTGGTTAAAGCATCACTCTTTATTGATTCATCTTCGTGTGTTTAACCAGAGCTAGTTTTATACAGTTGGAGTCATAAATACTGAAACACAGCTCATTTCTGCTAGCACCCTTATGGGACTGTGATAGTGATATATTAAGGTTAAGTTATGGCAATGCCCAGTAATATTTTTTGGCTGTTCTGGATTAAATACTGACATCTGAAGCTTGTTAAAGACGTTCCTTGTTTTAAAATTAAAACATACTATTTAGTTCCCAGTCCATCTATAAATGCAAAACAGCCTGTTTACATCAGACCCAATCCATTTACATACATGCACCCACTCAAGCTACAGCAGGAACAGTTCAGTGTTTCGGTCTGGACTTCATTTTGAATATTGTACAGAATGTGGCACCCAATCAATTCAATTCAATTCAATTCAATTTTATTTATATAGCACTTTTAACAATGGTCATAGTCACAAAGCAGCTTTACAAAATGAAATAAATGATATGTGAATGAAATGCCCCTGATGAGCAAACCGAGAGTAACGGCGACAATCAGAATCAAGTACTTTTACGTACAGTATATGTACAGTATATGTCTTTAAACAAAATAACAAAAACAGGCTTCATTCTATGAAATAAACATGGGTTGGGGAAAAAAAACAAATTTTAATTTAGTTTTTGGTACATAAACCACACAAAAGGCATAGATGGAACAATGGAGAAAAATGTAGGAAATGGAACCCTTAAAAGAAATCCACTGAAGCGGTGAAAGCTGAGAAATCTGTCCGCTTCTTTTAGCTTTTTATAGCTTGTTTAACATATTGAGCTTTTCCATGTCTATAAACTGGAGGTGAAAGAAGCACCAAGTGCTTCATTTTTCTTTTATTGGCCTGTTTCTTATGCCCATCCACCTAAAGAGCACCAGCTTTCACAAAAGCTATTCACTGCTTTTTAGAAGCTCTAGCTCCATGTCTGGGAGGAATTTTGAATTTAGACCACCACAATGGGTTAAGTCATCTTACAGCTCCACGGATTTATACAGATATGCAAGTCAAAGCTGAATTTGGCCGTATCTCTGCAGGAGGCACACCGAGATCCACACAGCTGCAAATTCTGCTGCACGACCTTGACCCCTTCGCTGCAAAAGGGCTTTTTAGAGTGCATACTTAAACAATAGCAAGGTATTTTACATTCCTACTTGAGTTAACTTCAGAAATGTAACATAGCCTTGCACTGTATATCGTAAAGAACGTGAAGCTGAGTCAAAACAAGCCCAATGTACTTTCTGTGAGATGTTTTAGAGGGACTGATGGTTGCTATGGCACTGGAATTCTAACACTTACAAACACTGATTACATCTTCACCATTTCACTTTACTCATGCATACATGCTGAAAGAGCAACTGGGTTCCTCTTTAAGTGCTATATGAAGGCTACTGTAGACCACACCGAGTGTTATGGATGGATGTCGGTGCCAAACTAAGCCATTAAGGTCCTTATTTCCCTCCTGGAGTCGAAGAGAGGATAATCGCTTCACGCTGAATCTGCAAAGGTTGTGTTGTTGGAGTTTAACTTTTGACATTTAAAGAAGGGGGGGGGGGGGTGTTCCACTGCTGGCCTGAGTTGTGTCAAGACGATATTGAGTTGAACTGCTAAGATTATCAGGGTCAGGGTGAAGTGAGTTAAGCCAATCGGGGCCCTTCATTATTAGATAATGGAGAGTCCATACTCAGTTTTGCAAGTGTTTGAGTATCACATGTACAAAGAAAGTTATTTACAAAAACAAGACAAGGACATTTCTACTGACTGACTGCATTTTTTTCCAATCCTGCACCTGAAAATGAATTCTTTATTTACCTCACAGCTACAAATGAGTCCTTTATTAATCGTACAGTTGTAAATGAGCTTTTAATCAAGCATACAGCTGCACATTAGTGCTTTATTAACCCTACAGCTGCAAATTAGTTTTGAGTTGTTAACAGTGCAGCGACATATGAGCTTTATTAATCTTACAGGTGCAAATGGATTCTTGATTAATCCTCCAGCTGCTAACGAGCTATTTATTAATCTGACAGCTGCAAATTAGCTGTTTATTATTGACCCTAGAGCTGCACATTAGTTTTTTTTTATTAATCGTACGGCTGCAAATTAGTTCATTATTAATCTTGTGGCTGCAGATTAGTTCTTTATTCATCCTACAGCTGCCAAAGAGTTTTTTTTTTTTACCTACATACAGCTTTAAATTAGTTCTTTATTAACCTCCTAACGAGTTCTTTATTAATCTTAAAGCTCCTTATGAGTTCTTTATTAACCCTAAAGCTGCACATTAGTGTTCTAACCTTATACAGCTGCAATTTAGTTCTTTATTAATCCTACAGCAGCAAATTAACCCTTTACTATGAACTCTACATCTGCAAACGCGTTCTATATTAATCCTAAAGCTGCAAATTTTTTATTAATCATAAATCTCATTAATACTACAGCTCCAAAACGAGTCCTTTACTTCCAAATACGGCTGCAGTTTTATTCTATACTTCCGTGCGGTTTCATAATCTCTTTTACACAAAACATGGAAGACAAAACGAACCTGATCCTGCAGGAAAGTTTTATAAATCATTTGTGTAACGCGCCACTAGGGACGTTTTGAAAGAGCCGCGACTGCTGCTCTTCTCTTCCAACACACGTGCTTCTGAAACCACGCCCCCGCAATACGATTGGATAGAAGTTGAGAACCTAGCTCCAGGGTTGGCTAGCAGTAGCGACCAGCCAATCGCAGTGCAGGAGGCGGCGACGGCCTGAGAACAGGTGGGAAAAGAGAGAGCGTGGGTGTAGCTGGTTTATGTAAAACGGTTACATGACGCTGGGAGGGTCTTCTCCAGCTTTCATAACAAACAAGCCTTAAATAAGCAGCTGGAGAAGCAGCTCCCACCTCTCCGGACCACCCGAGCAGCTGCGCTGGACAACATGTGAGTACAGCACTCTTCAAAACTCCTATTCTCTCATCACAAAGAAATCAAACCTACATCATTGAAGAATAATCTGTAACTTAAGAAAAAAATACCGCTGATAAACTCACACTCGTGAATCCACACTACTAGTCAACATTTCTGCACACCACTTATTTACTTATTTGTTTCACCTTTACATTTATTTCATAAACTGCCGTTTTTTTATTTTCGTTGAACGCTGGAAAGTTGCGAGAATAAGTAATTAAGTAATTAAATGAAAATAAGTTTCCTTTACAACAGGGGAGGAATCCGTGCACATCTGAAATCCTGTTTAACTGGTTGTGTGTTGATGCTGAGTCAGATTCTAGACTGTACTTTAACTTGAAATGCTCTATTTAACCATCACTTTATAGCCCATTAAATATCCGACAGTTCTCTGGTCCATATTATATTAGGTGCCTTTCTGTAGGTCAGTAGTGATTAACAAAAGTCATTTTATGGCTAATAAAAGAGAAGAAAAGTAAATTGAGTGTATTTTGAGTAAATATTAAGTGAGCAACATGTGTAAATGAAAAGTTCAGTGTGTCCAAAAACTTTTGTCTGGCAGTGAATGTATTACTTGCTTTAGAAAGCATTAACACTGGGACACAGGAGACACCAAACTGGCAGTAAATGTTATACTATGTGACCTTCAAACCAGATGTTAACATGTTAAATCTTTTGCAGGATCTTCTTTTCAGGAGCGTTCGTGCTGCTGTTGATGGGGATAGTAGAAGCCCGGATTGGGTGAGTTGGGGGGATGTCAAGTCGAGTTTATTTCTATAGCCCATTATCAAACACGAAGGTCATTCATTACAAGAATAGAGCAAAAATGTTAAGCTAAAAATATTAGAAAGTAAATAAATAAAAAGAAAAGAATACACTGAACATCTATAAAAGAAGATTTAAAGAGCTAGTTTGATTTTTACAGATGCATCACGTTCCTTGTTTTGGTGGTTTAGTTGAGTCTAGTCTAACATTCCCAGTTAATGGACTCCTTACTGTTGAAGTGAGATGTAGGTTGTGAGGTCTTGAGCCATGGTTAGAGATAGGAGCTCTCCATTGCTTAAGCTTAGGGCTCACGTGAGCATTAAAGGCCCATATCCTAATCAAAAGGTCCACTTTTCCTTACTGTATCTTTAAGACTGATATGCATGTCTGGTTGGCTAGCATTTATTGTTCTAAAAGCCAGTGTGAATAAAACACTTCTTTTAACTTCGTTATAGATGGGTGGGGCTAAACTGTTTTAGGCTGAAAAGACAGATACAGGTTTTTGTGACATCACAAATTCAAAACGGGCTGTTCATTGTAGCCTGGGTGCAGAATTGTATGTTTTAAACCGTGTTGTTGAATACTTGAACAGCTAGGTATGATATGAGCCCTTTAAGTTTAGGGTGAAGGTCAGGTGTTGGCGAAGAGCAGGACTGAGAAAAGGCCTTAGGTTGAGTCACAGTGTAATGATGCAGTAGCTCTAATGGTAAAAATGCATCATACACATATTAATAATTAGCTTGGATCATTGCTCTTAAAAATACATTGCATAGAATCGCTGTTAGAGGATCAGGCATCACTTCTGTTTAAAGAAGCAGTAACTTTTCTCTCCTCAGCAACTCTACTGATCCCACCTCCTTCTGCACGGAGACCAAGGAGTGTTTGCTGTATGATCCGGTTTGTGAGGGAGACAGGTATGAGGTGAGTCCCAGGACAGAAGCTCATGTTTCTGCACACTGAAGCCAAAAATGAAATAATTGAGAGATAAAATGAAAAATTTTCAATAGGTGAGACACTATGATGCTACTAAATGGGTGACCACAGAGGCTGAGTCCTACTTCATGGAGGTTGCAATAATAAAGGCCTTCAGAAAACTCTTCAAGTACATCACTGGTGAAAACGAAGCAGGTGAGATCATGATCAAAATACGAGAGAGAGCTGATACATGGCATTAGGCACACTGTACAATACAATAACCACAGTTATAGCTGGAACCAATATAATGCAGCAGCTCCCGAGTGGTACAGCTGTCTGAGTGATGGCCCATTCATCGGGAGGTCAGGAGTTTGATCGGAGTCAACAGAGCACACATTGTTTTGCGCTCTCTGGGTGGGCAGGATGGTCCTCCCTCGCCCCTCATTACTCAGCACAATCCTTGCCAGCTCAGTCCACTGTTATTCAGAGGATGCACAAGCTAGCTCTGGAGGGATATGATGGGGAGAGTCCTAGTTAGTGGGTGCAACTGAACTAACTAACCCAAATAAAATCCAAGGATGTACATGTGGGCACAATGACAGTAGAAATCATTGTGTAAAATGATGTCACAGTGTAGTTATTGGGGAGGGTACAATCTTACTCAAAGATTTCCTATATTTTAATAACTGTGGCACTTCATCAGACCTCAAAAACTACATATTGCAGTATGGACTGTTAGATCAATTTCTACAATTTCTATTTCTCTTAATTTGAAATGTTCATGAACACCAATAGAAATGATAAAGTTCAATTAAGTTACGCTGAAAACAAACATTTTCTTTTTACTGTAATGACTTCTTGTAGTTTTTTTTCTAGCTGTGAGAACATGTTTAAGTATTAAGATATTAGACCCTGTGTTCACTCCAACATTGCAAAAACAAGCCATTCCAGAAGAACAAAATCAAACAATTGATAAAAAGAAATAAGTCTTATTAGTGTTGCTGTTGTTTACAGGTTCTCAAAAAGGGTCTAAAACTGCCTTTTTATGATGCATGAAGAGTTCAGTGTTTTAGAAGTGCCTCCAATCCCCACAATATCCTCAAAAAACATATTGCTACATAGCATATCACAATAATAATAACATATGATTACATTTCCAAGCCCAAGACAGCGGAAGAAGGACTTTTTTACATGGCATGTGTAACTATATGCTAAATAAAACAAAAGAATGAATACAGATATCAGAATACAGTAAACAGTGATGTTATCTTCAGTATATCCATGTGTTGGTTATAGAAGTCCAGTATTCCTGTAGTTTCATCAGAAACCCAGTTTGACTCGGTCAGTCCTTCATTAAATAAAATCAGGAGCTTCTGGTGGAGTTTCACAATCCAAACAGTGGCTGGAGGAACCGAGGAGGAACCTGGAACCGAACCTGTGTTCTCCTCACCAGCTCACACTATAATAACTACTTTTACAAACAAAACAAATCTTGATACTTTGTAAGCAGTTTTGTTTGTTTGTATTTATTCTAATGTTGACTTTGCTTGTAGACAGGTATTTTATCACATGCTCATAAAAATGGAGTTAAACCTTTTGCGTAGGGGCCTAATACTTTTGTTCAGTACTGTATGTTACTCATTTCTGTCTGTGCTGTCTGTAGGAGCCAAGATCGACATGACCGCCCCCGTCATCATTAAACTGGCAGAGAATGAGGATTCTGCAGACCAGTCAGTCTGTATTCTCAGCTTTCTTTTACCTTCTGCCTACCAGACAGGAGCCCCCAACCCCACGGACAGCACAGTGAGTCCACAGGACAGATCCAATCAGATCTTACTGTTCCATATTTTGCATTATTCCTTCATCCTCTTTATTCATCTCTCAATGATAGGTGTACTTCACCGAGTTGCCGGACATGAACGTGTACGTGAAGAGTTACGGAGGCTGGAGGATATCAACCACATCCAGATATTATTCCAAACGTCTGAAAGAGGCGCTCAACAACGTCCAGGCTTCTTATAACAAAGAGTACCGCTACGATGTGGGCTATAACAGGTACCCGACTTCGCAGTCATTCAATCACATTCTTTGGGAAACCATTCAAAACATTACATTTCATGACAGTTTGACATATTTCGTTATAAAGACAATAGATGCACTACAGTAAGCTTTTAACGTTTTTGTTATAACACCATTGGTCATCAATTAGCATCAAATTGACATCTCTCGAGTGGCACAACAAATTAAGTGTTGGCTCTATCGTCATTAACTAGTGATGCTACAGCCATCAATGACCAGGAGTCCAAGGACGCTTTTCCATAGCTGTACAGGAACTGCACTGCAGTGGCACAGAACTGGCACAGAAAAAGCACACTTTTAATTTTTCAGTGTATTTCAGACTGATTTTAGTGTTTCTGACGTGTCAGCAGTGCAGTTCTCTCCCCACAGTTAATGGCCAGTCATTTTCCAAAGCCACATCCACAGAGTCGTGCCTGCAGAACTCTGTCAGAGCTATTTTGAATCATTTTGTGTGATAATATTTTTTGTGTCGTTGGAGTAAACATCTTTCCTAGTTAACGTTTGCGTTCTCACAGCCATAGAAACCTTCAGCCCGAATAGAGTAGCGCTTGTATTTCTTAATTTCCCCATTGTTAACAACACACTCTGTCTGTTGTCATGACAACATTTTTTGACCAATCAAAAAGCTGTGAGGCTTTCAGCTCCCTCTTTTGACCCTACAGTCAAGCAGCTCAGGCACGGCTCGGGTGACTAATGGAAAAACATTGGTTTGCAATATGGCACGGTCTCTTGTGCCAGTGGAGGGCACTACAATAAGCTTTTCCATGAAATAGGCTTTTTCATCAATGTTATTTTAACATTCAAAAACAGGACAGAGACAGTACTGTAAGCTAGAGTTATTCACTAGTGATGTTGGATGCGATTGTGGCGCTTCATGTGACGTGGAGGAAACACATCCTTCCTCCCAGGGCTGGCGGTATTGTGTGACTTGGGGCTTCTAGCTCGTGGATGGAATTGGACATCATTAAATTCGGGAGAAAATTGGGGAAAATATTAATGCAAGTGATTCGCTCCATCAGATCAAAGTGTCAATGGATTTTGACCCCCCCTACCAGTCTGTTTTTTTCTAGACCAGCACTTCTCAAGCTTTTGCAGCTTACAACCCAGAAGATTTAACCACTTAAAAAGCTAATGTAACACAATAATCACTGGAGCACAATTTTTCTTAAACTATTTAACAATGCAATAAAATAGGCACCAAAACTACCCCAAATGTTTCTGCTTGTATCCGTATATCCATTTTCCATATGATCAGAAATAAAACAACCATGACCTAAATATGTGGAACTGTTTGCAAACTATTACTACAACAATAACGACCGTCTATTAAAATGATGTTTGATTGTGTGGAATTATTGTTAAAATACCGGCTGAAGCAGTATAATGTCTTCAACTGATCGAATGCTATGGGGCACTCCTGAGCGACTACAAAGTCGGTACTTGTGGAGCTTTTGAGCAAAAACGCAATTTGTAAATAGTTCATAATTTTCTAAGAAACACATGCACTCAATTTATCATCACATAACAGTATAAATGATAATAAACACTGTTCAGCCATTCAGCTATGGCCTTTTCAGCAGCAATGCGTATTGATTCATGATGTTAATAAGTGAGATCAACTCCTAAACCAATCAGCAGTCAGTTGCTAGAGTGTTAGCATCTTCAGGGGTGATAGCGTTCCGGCACCACGCCGGATTTCCGGCGTACTGTGGCTGCGGGGGGGAAAAAATCAGGTTCACGGATATCTGTCATTTCTCTAGATCTGAGATGCTCAACAACTCAAACAATACACATACTAGCCAATGAGCCAATCATAAGTAGGGAAGGGGCGGGCCTTGTCTGTGTCAAATAGAT
>JBBPDC010151189.1:0-21064 GCA_037974485.1 Hemigrammopetersius urotaenia | reverse complement strand
GTGTGTGTGTGTGTAAAATGCACAGGTTGCTATTCTTTTCTGAACTATTGCAGTGTGAGCTGTGTAAAAATAAGAAACTCCTCCATATGTGTTGTAAGTGCAGTAATGTTTGTGTAGCAGCTTTTCTGTGGTCTGTATTCCAGCAGTTTCACTCCTGATTCAGTTTCTGAAACAGAGTCACACATGCACACACTGTGCTCCTAACATCACTATTTTAATTGTTGCAATTGTGAAATAATGTAAGAGTGTTGTGTAGTTTAACATTTCCAGGGTATAATAAATAATCTATGCCTACTTTTTTGGTGGTCAATAAAACAATAGTGACATGCACATTTTACACATACAGACTCCCACAGGATACAATAGCAATTACCAGAAAATAATGGGTTTTTTTTTCCATGGCTGTATATCCGGCCACTACACCAACAGGGACTAATGATATTGCATGAAAAGTGCTGCTATTAGAGGTCACTCTGGTGCTTTAGGTCAACAAATGACCCTGCATTCAAAATACATAGACTTTATTATGGAGCTTTAACAGCTTCCACTCTTCTTGAAAGGTTTTCCACAAAAATTTGGTGTTTCTGTTGGAATTTGTGTCCGTTCATTCTGTAGAGCATTTATGAGGTCAAGCACTGATGTTGGACGAGAAGCCCTGGTGGCAATTTCCGTTCCAGTTCATCCCAAAGTTCTTCCACACTGAAACTCATCCAGCCATATCTTTATGGAGCTTGCTTTGTGCACTGTGACACTGTCATACTGGAATAGAAAAGGTTCTTCCCCCAACTGTGTCCACAAAGTTGGAAGCATGGTGTTGTCCAAAATGTCTTGTTATGCTGAAGGATTAAGATTGCCTATCACTGGAGGAAAGGGGCCCCAGCCCAAAGCCTGGAAAACAGGCAATCCCAATACATTTTGTCCATATAGTGTATCTCAAATGGTCATTATTCAAGTTTAAAGATGTGTTTATGGCAGTATATTTTTCTCCAATCTGTGTCCACAAAGCTAGGACCATGGTGCTGTCCTAAATGCCTTGGGAAATTTTAAATGCTCCAGTATACCTTTACTGGAAGAAAGTGAACTTTATTGTAATCTGAGTGTGTGGATGGCTCTCTGTGTGTTGTATATAAATATAAGTAATAAGTGTGGTGTAGTACAGGATTGTGCAAACAGTGTAACCAGTATAACCAGTATAAACAGGATAGACAATGTAACCAGTATAAGCAGTAAAATATAAATATGAATAGTATAACAGTATTAAACAAGTGAAAATAGCATTTTACAGATGCAAGCAGTATGGACAGTATAGACAGTATAATCCAGCATACACGTCGCAGTGTGGCCCAAACCCTATGTCCCTATACTTTTGTCCATAATGTGTAATTATTGAGGGCCCTGTGTTACCTACTTGAGCTCCTACATGTCGCTGTCGAGCAGAGGGAGAAAAGCAGCAGCCGCTGTGAGAACCCCAACACATGAGAGGATCTTTCGAGAGGAACCTGCAGACGCTTGCAGCTCTCTGTGCACATTTTAATCGCTTGCACCGGCTCGGAAAACAAGTCTCATGTTGCAGCCAGGGTTTACACCAGCAGCACTGGACCTGGCTGGCATTAGATCCTCTGAAAGATATGATATGTAGCGACCAGAAGTGAAGACTTAATCGATCTCCGGGTCCTCCGGGAGCGTGTTTCCGAGGTAAAAGAGGGGGCACGGAGAGCTGGGACGGGAGGCCATAGCTCTGAGAGGGAGAAACTGGGAGATAAACACCACCAGAGCAGATAAAACAGACCCTAGCTGGCTGTTTGCATCCATCTTCTCAACACATACGGTGGGACTTAACGGGACTTCTCTCTCTGAAGATGTGGCGCCTGCTGGTCTCTGGTGTCGCCCTGTTTCCAGGCTTGTTTCTAGCCTTTCGGAAAGTCCTGCCGACCCTCTTTAAAAGGTGGTCCCAGGCAGACGTGGTCCTGGTCAGTGAGAGGTGAGTGAGGCTCATGATGGTGAAGTTCGTAACGAGCAACAGTTGAAAGTGTAACCGTTTCTTGTGAAGTGTGGCCAAAAGTATTGGGACGCACCTGTTTTTTTAAATGTCTTTTCGGGTCCCTTTACTTTCAGTGAAGGTATGCTGTAGTCTTAAGGTGGACCAAGAAATTTTGGACGACTCTGTGGACTCAGTTTGAAGAAGGCCCTGTTCTGTTCCTGCATAGCTGTGCCTTGGTGCACAAAGCAAGCTCCATAAAGACATGGCTGGATGAGTTCGGTGTGGAAGAACTTGACTGGCCCACACAGAGCCCTGATCTCAACCCCTTCCAGCCCCTTCGGGATGAACTGGAACGGAGACCGCGAGTCAGGCCTTGTCGTCCAACATCAGTACCTGACGTCCTAAATGTTCTATAGAATGAACGAGCACAAATTCTCAATGAAACACTCCAAAATCTCGTGGAAAGCCTTCCAAGAAGAATGGAAGCTGTTATAGGTGCAAAGGGGGTGACCATCTCCATGTCTATGTATGTGAAAGCAATGTCATTATAGACCCTGTTGGTGTTATAGGCCAGGCGTCCCAATACTTTTGTCCATGTAGTGTAGCTGTTGCTAGGCTACGTCTTTCTTTTATTCATCCCTTTTCCGTGCGTGTGTGTCCGGATGGTAAAGACATACAGTCGTGGTGATGAAAATATTTATTTCTTTTAAGCCGATTCTGTCTCCGGTGGAAGGAAAATGATGCGATTAGTTGTTAAAATAAGCGCTAAATGCTAGGAGCTATACAATGTGGAAAAAAGTATTGGGACAGGCCTCTCTTTTTATTGAACTGATGGTTTTTCAATCGTATAAATTGGCACAGGAGTATAAAATCAAGCATCTAGGCATGCTGTCTCCATTTAGAAACATTTGTGAAAACAAAATTTCTCATTCTGAAGAGCTCAAGCATGGTCCTGGGATAGGATGCCATCTTTGCAGTAACGGGGTTTGTAACTGTAAGTGGTATTTTTAGCAAGTGGACCACACTGAATTCCTCCCTACGTGTTAATGAATAGATTCGCCTTTAGTCGTTAATAGGCTATTATAGATATTAGGAATATTTT
Source organism: Hemigrammopetersius urotaenia (assembly GCA_037974485.1). Lineage (NCBI taxonomy): Eukaryota > Metazoa > Chordata > Actinopteri > Characiformes > Alestidae > Hemigrammopetersius > Hemigrammopetersius urotaenia. The sequence goes on along the minus strand of JBBPDC010151189.1, from coordinate 17,981 downwards.
TGACTCTATTCTGCACACCCCATTCAGGTCCCTCTGAACGCACACTGCAATATGATTGGCTGAGGGGGCTCGAATGACTGAGGCGTAAACACTGCTGCTCTCATTCACTACATGGACAAAAGTATTGGGACGCTTGTCCATTACACCAACATTGACTTTAATGACACTACATTTAGATCAATAAAATGTAATGTGGAGTCGTTCCACAAGATTGTTTATGTGGGAAAATTTCTGCCCATTTATTCTGTAGAACATTTATGAGGTCAGGCACTGATGTTGGATGAAAAGGCCTGACTCGCAATCTCCATTCCAGTTCATCCCAAAGGTGTTGGATGGGTTTGAGGTCAGATCTTCCACACCAAACTCATCCAACCATATCTTTATGGAGCTTGCTTTGTGCACTGAGGCACAGGCTGGAATAGAAAAGATTCTTCCCTAAATTGTGTCCACAAAATTGGAAGCATGGTGTTGACCAGTACGTCCTGATATGCTGAAGCATTAAGATTACCCTTCACTGGGGGTAATGGGTCTACCCAACCCTAAAAATCAGGTGTGTCTAAATACTTTCGGCCATTTCGTTTATGTACCAGCACCAAAAGAACTGTGGAGCAAGCTCTTCAGATTAGTTTGGTGCACAAAGCCTTGAAGTATTGTTGAAGCTTAACACGATCCTGCTATTGGAGGAAGATACAGCCCTTATCGGTTGTTCTGCATGCAGCTGGGTCACAACGGTCTGTTTACCCTTAAGGCAGATTATTTTCTATATGTTAGTTTGTCTGTGCAGTGCAGGCAAGTGATAAGCTGACCCTGATAAACAGTCTTGTCTAAGGTGCTGTCTCGGGTGATTTTGGGCACTGCAGCTTGGCTAAAATATTGTACAGTTAAAATATTTTGCATGAGCAGCAAAATGTACTGCAGATGATTTTACAGATTAACAGTCATCTGAATTCAAAAGTCAGAATAAAAATATTTATATAACAATCCATGCATGACTGCTCAGTCGTTTCCAAATGCTTAAAAACTAGTTACACTAGAAAGCATTTAATATAAAGAAATGAATGACTCTGCAAAATAATAGGCTCTATTTCTGACAGCATAAGATAGTTGTCATATAATGGTGCATAGTTAAAGAGGTAGTAGAATCCTAAAAAATGTATGAGCACTGTACAAGATGCCAGCTGGTCATTGCTGAGTTCAATTTAATCAAAGACTAAAAAGAAAATTGATTTCTTGTGTTTAACAAAGTCACTGGCAGCCCTAGTTGTGTGGGAAGTAGTTTTCTCCTGCATGTAGTTGGCTTGAGTTGGTAATCTTGGCAGGAATTAGCTTTGTGGCTATTGTTAAACCGCTCACCTTGCGAAAGGCTAGAGGCTGCGCCAGTTTCTTGGTGAGCAGTCGCATTCTGAACTGCACGGCACCCCAAAACATTTCGTGGCACTGCTGTTATCAGTTTCATCTACACAGTCATCCTCAAACTTGCAAGCTTTCAATTTGCAGTATCAGTCCACCGCACCTGCAGGTTTTTTTTTCTTTCGCGTTACCACTCAGCTTGAAGATTCCTCTGATGAGCTGCAGTTGATGTTCATTTGACGAGGCCAACAAAGTGGCAGCGCTTTTTAGCATTGCCCAAATACAAGAGGTCAGAAAACGCTCTTATGCGTCGATCTGAAGGTGGTGACGTTGGCTGCATTATTTGAGGGAATTTACTTTCATAAATAAATAAAATACATACATACATATCCATCCATCTATCTGAATTGCCTATTCTAAACACTGCCCCAGGGGTGCCGGAGCCTATCCCTTAGGGTGAAAACACACACACACTCACACACCTAGGAGCAACTAAGCAGCCCCAGTTCACTTGATGTACTTGTCTTGGTACTGTGGGAGGAAACTGGAGATCCGGCAGAAAGCCATGCAGACCAGGGGAGGACATGCAAACTACACCCAGGCTGTATATGAGGTGAAAACACAAACATAAACAAGCATGTTTTTAACTGCATATAATCCATTTCTGTGTGTATATTTCACGAAAAAATTATATATTTCTAAAACCACTGGTGGCTCAGTGGTTAGAGAGTTCTCCCTGTGATCAGAAGGCTGTGGGGTTTAATCCCTGTACTGCTAAGGGCACCTTTGCAGTTCCTCTGTTAACCCTTCAGAGCATTTTTTGATCCACCTGTATGTGTTTTGAGTCTAGGGACCCTGAGGACTGGTTTGCTGACCACTTGTCTGCAATATTGCCGACTTGCATTTCCAGTTATCAACAACCACCTACTTGTCAAATTGCCTATGGATTTTTTAATCAAGTCTCCTGAATAATTGATTTAGCTTGGTGTGACCCATGCTTTATGTTGCAATAGAAGAGCAGCAGGGGGTTGGGGGGTTGGGGGGTTGCCCCTGCAATCAGAAGGTTGTGGGTTCAATTCCCAACTGCTAGTGTCATCACTGCAGTACCCTTGAGCAAGGTACTGTCCCCACGCACTGCTCCCCGGGTGCCCTTGTTGGTGACTGGGTTAAATACAGAGAAAGAATTTCACATTGATCACACTGTGTGCTGTGTTGTGTAAAGAGCCATTTAACTCTACTTTACTTCAGAAGCTACAATTGTTGCCCCCCTTTCAAACAGTCAAATAAATGCAACGCTTGTTTAAAGAATAAGATTTTTAAATTGAGTTATTTCATTTGATTATGGTGGAAAGCATCAGTGAGAACTTTCGTAAGAGTTGAGGTCATTCATAGCTGTACAGACGTGAGTGGAGGACTGAGGAGGCCTGTCTGAAAACGATGAAAGCTTCATTAGCTTTGCACAGTATATTGAAAGCTGACATGATAATGATTAATAAATTAACATGTCGTACAGTCCTGTAAATGATCAGTGGCAATAGCAGTGCTCCAGTTAGCCATGTGAAGTAGTTGTACTTGTATCCGGCCTAGCTTGCTAGGTCTGTGATGGAAAAGCCCTAACGTCTGCAAAGACCGGTTCATGGTCAGATGTTGCCTCTTGAGATGTTCTACTTCTCCAAGCTTATTTTAGCACTATACTGTACTCTTCAACGGAAAAAACTGAATGGCAGCATGCCATGAATCACTAGGCTTTTAATTTAAGAGAAATTAATTATTTATGACAGAATGGAGCTTTGAGTGGATTACACACAATATACCACTGTGCTGTGGTTATGGCAGGAGCCATGGAACTTAACACTAAGGAGGAGGTAAAGAAATCTGGATGAACCTCGACCTAGTGAAGCAAACTCTGGCTCTTGGACCACGTTTAGCATGACAAGATTCCGTTTTACGCATGACGTGATTAGAATGTGGATGTGGATGTGTGCGCAGTGCAACGTCACCCTAAGACTATTATATTAATATCCATATGTCATAATATTGGCAGTGTCCTAAAACATGGAGCTGTGCTACCACACGAAGAGATGAAAATAGCAACAGTCACAGTAGTGAGCTTCGCCTACCTGATTCTCCTACTGAAAAACAGCAGGAGAGAGCTTATTTCAGGACGCAGTAATCTGTGCTTGAGCCAGTGGAGCATCAGCTTCAGGTGTAAGAGAAACATCAAGAATAGCATGGATATAATTGAATGTAAAATAAAGCACACACCATTCCAGTTATCTTTTATTTTCTTTATACGAAGAAGCGAATCTGGTTCTGAAATATTGCAGATCTGCCAGTTGTCTGTTCTGTTACATAACAGTGTTTAATGCCTTCTGCAGACTGCAATTTCAGCAGTCTTATAAGATCATTACAGATCACACTGTGCACTGGGTCTGAAGGATTATGGTGTGAATAAAGGCGTGTCGACATACGATGGTGTGTGTGTAGATGTATGATTGTGTGTAGATGTACTGTGGCGTGTGTGTAGATGCATGATGGTGTGTATGTTGGTGTGTATGTATGATGGTGTGTAGATGAATGATGGTGTGTGAAGGCATGTGTAGATGTCCGGTGACTAGTGTGTAGATGGTATGATGGTGTATGTGAAGGTGTGTAGATGTATGATGTTATGTATGAAGGTGTGTAGATGTATGATGGTGTGTGTGTGAAGGTGTGTAAATGTATGATGGTGTGTAGATGTATGATGGTGTGTGTGAAGGTGTGTTTGTAGATGTACAGTGGCGTGTGTATAGATGAATAATGGTGTGTGTGTGTGTGTAAATGTGTGTTACATGTATCCGTGTTCCTTCGTTGGTTAGTACCTACCAAAAGTGGTACAAGAAAAGAGGACCAATAAACTCAAACCCAAGGCTCATTGATGCATGTAGGAGCAAAGACTGGCCAGTCTGGTCTGATTGCACACAAAAGTTGTTGCCCAAATTTCTGAAAAGTTAATACTGACTATATTCGAAAGGTTTTGGTACCCCTAGTGCAGCACAGCTTAATTTGTATGGGGCTGCATACTTGCAGACCTGTCAGAGTGGCCATGCTGACCCCTTGTCCACCATCCAACATGTGGGAATGTGAGCATTAGAATTGGACCATGAAGTAATGAAGACTGCCTCATCTGAAAACTCATGTTTTCCTTCATATAATGTAGATGGCTGTGTAAACATGCACTGCATACTTGAAGGAAGAGATGGTACGAAGGCAAGCTGCTCTTTCGAGTCTTCATGTGTTTTTCGTTTTGTTCTTCTTAAAGCCCTGCATTTTTATTACTGTAAATTAAATTAATGTATTACTGTATTTACCAGCTTATAACAAAGAAAACGCACAAACATAGTTTACTGTACACCCCCTTATGGCAAAGCAGCAAATTGTGTAGAAGTTGTTCAGTTCCGATCCTTGGAGGCTCCATCTTGTAACTCACAGGACTAAAAAGATCAGTTTCGAATGTCATGTGACTTTCAGATGTCATGTGAGTCCATACCATGAGTCCATAGTTAACTGTGTGCATTTTTTTTTCCAATTCCTTCTGTAGGATTCTGAAATTGAAGCCCTTGATGAATATCATCAATGTAACCTGTTGGCCTGTCTTCTGCCCTTGTCTAGTGTGAGCAGAATATTGTCTAGTTATGGAGAAAATAAGATGTAAACTGTGAAAATAGAGGTTTCAGTAGTCCGCTATATTCTACTGCCGATTATATTAAACCTTATTTCATCTTAAAGGAATGTCATTACACAAAATTTTTGATTCTACCTTTACATTTTGGTATGATACACTACATGGACAAAAGTATTGGCACAACTCACTGTTGCACAAACAGGGACTTTAATGACTGAGTTGGTCCCTCTCTTTGCAGCTATAACAGCGTCCACTGTTCTTGGAACGTGTCCCAATACTTTTGTGCATAGTGTAGCTCAATGTTGTATCATAGGCTCTCTTTAACATAAGAGTTTCCTAATGACTGTTTATTCTTGACTGTCTGTTTAATATTAATGCAGTGCCTTTTCCTCTAAGGATGACTGTGCATTAGCAGGGTTCAGAGAAAGGCTGTGCTTTCCTGCTTTTCTTCCAGATCCCATAAGCAGGAAGGGGGTTGTTATAGGGGTGATAATGAAGACACACTGTCTGGACATTGACAGCAAAGTGTTGTCTTGACCTGAGTGTGTGTGAGATATTTTGGGAATGCTTTCTGAATCATTCAAGCTAAAGTGGTTTTGTTATTTTCAATCTCTGTCTATGTCTCTCTCTCTCTCACTATGCCTCTCTATTGCTGCCTCTCCTCTTGCCCTCTCTCTATGTCTCTCTATGTCTTTCTGTCTCTCTCTATGTCTCTCTGTCTTTCTCTCTCTGTCCCTCTCTCTCTCTGTCCCTCTCTCTCTCTCTCGCAGTCTCTGTGCGTGTTGCTCCACTCCAAAATAAGGGAAGAAGCAGTTGAGATCTGCCAGTGCAGCTTCTTCCACATTTCAGCTTCACTAGGCTTAGAGAGGACTGGAGGTTTCAGAGATAGCACGATAGCAGAATTAAAATCCCATTATCAGATTGTATAATGATGCATGATACCAAATTTAAGTTACTAAAAATAACTATTGCAAGTTAAAAAAAACACATCACTGTCTGAACACCCACAATTGGGGGAAAAATACATGCAATGACAGACATTTAGGTCAGAATTACTATTTTTAATACCAAAAATAAAATTTAATGTCATTCAGAACTCATGGTTGACGTTATCTACCTTGTCAGTTCTTGTCCTTTTATATTAGGTACAATTCGTCATACCATATCGTTTCAAAGAGGAATTACGAGTGGATGTGGACCAATATTAATCAGTGATATTATGTATGTCCTTCCTTTCCATTTCTAGCATGCTAGGCTACAACTGGGAAATATGCTAAGTTACAAAAGATTTGTAAGTCTGTTGACCTTGACCTTAAAGAGTAAATGCATCTTAAATCTAATAAATGTTTTTTATTAAAAAGTGAAATATATTGCTCTATAATATCAGTCTCTGTTTACATTTTTCAATCTGTTGATAAGTGAGCTCAGCGTTTGCGCCTCCCCTTCTGAGTTAACTATAACATGTCAGTACTCAGAGCAAATCAGCCTCATAGTATGTTGATCACTTAAACCCCCTTACTGCCCCTGGTGATGACAGCCGCCTCACACTGCACTGAACAAATAAGTAAGAAATGCACTGTATGGACAGAAGTATTGGGACATCAACAGGGACACTGCATTCAAATACATAGACTTCAATATGGAGTTGGTACTCCCTTTGCAGCTCCTAACTCCTTCCACTCGTATTTGGGGGCTTTTCACAAGACTTTGGAGTTTCTGTGGGAATGTGTGCTCATTTATTCTGTATAGCATGAATGGGAGCAGCCACAGCGAACCAGTGAAGTTTCTTTAGGTGTGGTGTGAGAATTTTGAAAACATTGAAGACTAACCTCTCCGTCATTAAAGCCTCTATTGGTGTGAAGAATGCAGATGCATTCATTAAAGCCCATTTAATAACACAATTAATTGAAAACTGATGTTGGAAGAGAAGGCCTGGCGGCAATCTCCGTTCCAGTTCATCCCAAAGGTGTTGAATGGGGTTGAGGTCAGGACTCTGTGTGGGACCAGTCACGTTCTTTTACACTGAAACTCATGTCTTTGCTTTGTGCACTGGGACACAGTCATGCTGGAATAGAAAAGGTTCTTCTCAAAACTGTGTCCACAAAGTTGGGAGCATGGTGTTGTCCAGAATGTCATGGTATGCTGAAGTATCAAGTTTGTCCTTCACTGGAAACCCTGAAAAACAGGTGTGTTTCATTTAGCCTTGTGTGCCCAACCTCTGTCCAATTTTTTAAAGTTCAAGCAATTTTTAAAAGTTGAACTAGAGGGTTATCTGAAACTAGTGGTTTGTTACTCTTTAAGGCTTTTCTGAAAAAAACAGTATAAACTGATGTTTAAAAAAGTAGACACCAGCACTTTACTAATGAGATTCAACTTTCAACTGTGATTGTAATAAACTCAAGCAGCAGAAACTCATCTAGGCATATTTTGTCGCCCACAATTCTTAGAAGTTTTATTCCTGTTAATTACCATTAATTTTTCTGTTACAACATGTTCTGGTATGTCTGGATGCTGTTCTTGTCATTTAAACCATGAAGGTGTTTTATGAGTTCAGATGGTATTTATGCAATAAAAGTAACTAGATTGTAACTAGGTTAGTAGTTTCTCTAAAGAGTAGTAATAAGAACGAGACCCTCAAAATGAGCAGAATGGTAGTTGGAGGTTTGTGTTCTCGACAATCTACTTCAAAATGATTTCTGCACTAACTCGGAGGGATTTCTGTGGTTACAGCCATGAAAAATGAATATTGATATATTTTTGATCTATGTTAATGGAGGTGTGGTTTGTAAAGTGAGGAGAAAAAGAGAAAGAACAAAATGGAAGTCTTAATATTCCAGGCCTGAGTGATAAAATGACATTTCATCAATAGCAATTAAAAAATGCTCGATAGAATGTTCAGTAGTTTCATAATGAATACGCAAAGGGTGTATAAACAAACCACAACCGTCCTATACCTTGATGATGGAGCCTGGGATGAGGGACACGTAAGCAGCTTATCATTTTACAGGGGTACCTTTGGTTGCTCCATTGACAACAGAAACAGTGTGAAGTAAGAATAGAGTGTTGATGGTGATAAAAATGATAGGATAGAAAAATGAAACCGTGAATGTGACCATTCTGTCATACGTGAACAGTGTGTGGGGACGGTACCTGATTGTCTTGAAAGAGAGTTTCAAGAAGCTTCTGAACTTTTCCCACTCTGTTTTATTAAAGAAAAAATCAAAACTAAATAGCTCACCAGTATGGCAGTTTTTGTTTTGCTTTGTTCTTTGGTTTTAATACCATTGTGTGGAAACTAGGCTGGAAAACAGTTCCGACCAGGTCCAGGAATCTGACAAACGAGGGCCTTTCAAAACATTTCCGCACTTTTATATTGTGGGTGGAAACGGTGGAGGCTGAAAGAGAAGTAATCGGGCGTGTCTGAGATTTTAGTGCAATTTTTGAATAATTTGATTTCCTTGTTGGGTCGATGTAAGGGGTAGAAGATCATCATATGAGGATAATGATGATGATGATGTGGAGGAGGATGATGTGAAAGCAGCTGTGCATCAGTGGCTCAGTGCTCAACCAAAGACATTTTTGCTGGTCCTGGATTTAGACAAAAGACCAGACACTGAGTGCTAACATGGCAGGAGATTGACATCCTAGAGTCCATGCATGAGGCATTAAGTCCTCTACTGGAATGCACCCTTTCTGAGGAGTCGAGTCGAGGCTTTTACTTCAGCTGTTCAGAACAAAATTACTGAATGTCCGTGAACGAGACACTCTGCTCACAAAAGAGTTAAAGGCCAAAATGATGGAATACCTTAATGAAAAGGATGCAGACCAGGATGCTGGGGACCTGCTTGACACCGTAACCTCAGTCAATCCAGGATTGAAGGTTCAGCACTTCAACCCAGACAAGGTGGAAGCCATTAAAACAAGAGCATTGTCTGAAATGATGGATGGTGACCAGTGCCAGTCTCAGGCAGGAACCTTCATTGGAACAGAAGGTGCAAGTGCTGAGGTGGAGCTGCTGGTGAACCATCTCTGCCACTCGGGATATAGAAAATGAACGTCTTTGGGTAGTCTCTTGAAAAATCCTGATAGAAATGCTTTGCCACTCACCGTAAGGCAAAAAATAGAGAGCGAGCTTGAAAGGTACTGATGCAGACAGTGAGTTGGAACCCATGGAATGCTGGAGGCTACATGAGCACAACTTCCTGAGAGCGAACCAACTTGCAAAGAAATACTTGTGGCCACCAGCACTCCTTTAGAAAGAATCTTTAGTTATGTGTACCAGAACAGGACTAAAACAGGAAAGAGTTAACCAACTTGTATGTCATTAAATAGTGAAAGTTATAGGTGATTATTGTATTTTTTATTTTTATAATGTATGATAGTAGATTTTTTTTTTAAATGTTAGTTGGTCTTCAGAGTTTACTTTCACAAATCACGTGTACACTATTCAAGTTCCTTTAATATGTATTTATTGCATGTTGAAAGTTGATTGTACAGCTGGTGGCCTAGTGGTTAGGTGCTCCTGTGATCAGAAGGTTGTGGGTTTGAATCCCAGGACTGCCAGTGGCACCACCGAGGTACTCTTGAGCAAGATACTGTCCCCACACACTGCTCCCAGGGTGCTGTGTCATTGGCTTTCCAGTGCTTCACTTGGTGAATGGATTAAATACAGAGGAAGAAGTTCACACTGTTCACGCTGTGTGCTGTGGTGCGTTCACGTATGACAGATGGACACTTTACACTTTTGGTTTATGTAAAGAGGATCAGGGCAATTAAGCCTTTATCCTTATTTGTTTTTAAAAATACTTATTGTCATATTCCAGGCAAGGCCAGGTAAGCGACACACTTGCATGAGGTATTTGTGAGGCTTTATTTCAGGGGGTTTTGGGGGGAAATGCAAACAAAGGTGATGCTGAGTGTGACATAACTGCTGATGAACAGCCAAACAGAAACTGGCCCAGGACAAAGAGCTGTTCTAGTCTACTGTACTAACAAACACACTCACCACACTCACCACACTGACTAGTAGGCATGATGGCGAACGGACACTGGGTGTTTGTAGAGAGGGAGAAACGCAGAACAGGTGGAGATATTCAGGTGAGCGGGTGAAACAACATGGCAACTACACAACAACACACACAACAAAACAACACACCAGTCTCAGTCCTTTCCTGCCTGAAGGAAGGATAAAAGAAAAGACAAGCAGACAGCAAAGACACCTTTTCCTCTCCTCCCTCTCTTGCCCCTCTACTTCCAGCTCTCAGAATAAGAGAGGGCGAGAAAACAAAGAGTGGATTGTGGAAATCTGGGTCTTGTGACAATGTTCGGCCTGCAAGTTTCCATGGGCTGATGGTTAATGGTGGGGGCAGTGTGTGTGTGTGAGAGTGAGGAAGGGGCTACTTATCCGGTGGCCAACTCGAGCATGAGCTGGCAGGCCCAGGTCATGTGGCTGCTGTTGTCATGACAAACAAATGTCACCCCATACAGAAAGCTTGACCATGGAGCTTTACTAACCGGTCAGGCCTCACGCCGACCCGAGTCCGTCCCCTCACTCTGGAACAGCATCAGCTTTATTCTTTATTCACGGTTAGGACTGCACAGTATGACCAGAATACTAGATTGTGACTGCATTACTTCTTACAATACATTTAAGCACATTAGTTCACAGCTGAGGTGGTTGGTGTGTTTGCCCTGTGATGTGTGTTCGATTCCCAGGACTGTTAGTGGCACCACTGAGGTACCCTTGCGCAAGGTACTGTCCCCACAGACTGCTCCCCAGGTGCTGGGTTGCTGACTGTCCACTGGTTCACGTAGTGAATGGGTTAAATACAGAAAAGAATGTGTGCTCTGATGTGTTCACATGTGACAGAATGGACATTTTACACTTTTCACATCATTAGTTGCAATGTAAATATACGCTGATGCACAGTATATTGCAGTGAAATAAAGTGCCTCATGGAGATCAGCTGCAATCTGTTAGCAGTATAGAGCCTTAAAGTTTTTGCATAAAGCAAAGCACACATGCAAACTTCGAATGGAGGCATTACTACAGGAGATTACTACAAAATCTCTAAGCATATTTAATGTGTTGTGGTGTTTAACCCTGTAACAGGATAAAATGTTCACGTGACAGCCTGTCTGGCTTCTTTGTATGTCTCACTGTGTCCAGATGTAATGGCTAACCTGAGTTAGTTAGATGATTGTATGTATTAACCTGAAGTGTTCAAAGAACAGTGTCCTTGATGTGAAACACCACTGCTCATTTCTTGGCTTTTTTTCAGCCAAGTTTAACGGAGGATCAGTTATCGTTCTCTTTCTGAAACCGACTAAAAACGCCTGTACTTTAGCAGGCCCTATGGTGTAGCCTCATACCAGTTTCCTCTCTCTTACTGAGGAGTGTTCAGTTGTTCTTAAGTTTTATTTTTATTACAGGGAGTCCTCGAGTTACGAGGGTCTTGACATACGAGGTTTCGTGGTTATGACGCTCATGTGGGCAAACTAGTTCAGTGGCGCGTGGGGGAAGAACATGCAGAATACGCAGTGGTGCGCTGTATGAGCGAGGAAGTACGCTTATTTAAAAAAACTCAAGTGTTAGGTTTGTGTTAGGGTTAGACTTTTTGGCCTTTATTGCGGTTTCTGAACACGTTTTTGTCATTTTTCTTAGTTCTGTTTCTAGATGTGAAATCACTATTGTAGGAACGGATCTCTGTCGTAATCTGAGGACCCCCTGTAATATTCTTTTTATGGCAGAATTTGGCACCTATTTTTCTCCTGCAGTTTGAAATATTGAAGTGGTATAAATGTCCATTAATATCCGTAGTTGGGCGCTTTTATATGACTTTGTGATTGATTGAATTCACAGCCTCTGTCGTTCACAGATTTTTTTCCCATAGAACCTAACTAATAAACCACAGAAACCACAAATATCCTCTTTTTTTTTTTTGCTGTTTTCGTAATTTACTAATTTTGTAACATAAATCTTAACATAAATCCAGCTAAATTTCCATATAAAATGTGTTTTTGTTTTGTTCTTCTTAAAGCCCTGTATTTTTATTACATGAATAAATTAAATGAATTTATTACTGTTTTACCAGCTTATACCAAAGAAACGACCAAGGAAAACGCCCCTGCAAGAATTACAGTACAGTCTATACAGGTGTAATATTGGTATTCACATTCTAGCACTGCTGGGACACAGTGTAAACTGTACAGTACAATTATGTGTTTATATTTTTAAGCTGAGTTTAAAATGAAATGAAAGTGTTTTGGGAGCATATTTGGGGACATATTTAGGGTTAACACTATAAAAATAGTTTTTTTTTTTTTTTTTAGCACATCACACTTCGTGCTCTTGAAACATCACCCCCACAAATGTTAAGTCACCTTTTAAATGTGTGTCGGAGAGAGAGACTGTAATGTCATAGATAAGTCGGCGGGATACGGACAAAATGCGAAAAAACGCAAACAAGAAGAAACAAACGTGGAGCAGATCACACAAACTCACAGACTTCAAGACACTAAAGATAAGGTCAGTTTAAAAAAAGACATGTCACTGTTGGTTGAGGTTTAATTAAACTGAATCTTCGCATGAACACGGCTGTGTGCTCTTTCAGCCGTCCTTAACCATAAATAGCCTGGTAAGAGCTGGTGCACTCACGCACACCCACGTGGTGCAGCGTTAAAGTGCCGACCTCTGACTCAGAAGATTACAAGTTCGAATCCACGGTGCGTGAAGAAATGCATCAAGCTTCTCAGTCACTCAGTCTATCCAGGGACCTCTTACAGACATGAAGGGTCTGTTTGTTTGTTTATATTCTTGGTCGTATTATTATTTAAAACAAGACATTCTTGCTTTTCTTTAATCTTTGATTTAAGTGTAATGACTTTTACCTGCCTTGAAAGCATTCATTTTACATTTAAATAGGATTTTTGTAGTTGAAAGGTCTCTCTGTCATACACAGTCTCACACACACGTCGTATTTCCTTTGGAGCTGCAGGAAAGGACATGGCTTTGGCTGACATTTCTGTTTAACCCTATTAACCTGGAAGTCAGTTAGAGCATTTGATTAACACTCAGCCCTCCACTGCACACACTCCTCACCCTGGCATCAGCAGTGCTGTGGTTAGAGAGAATCCACGCTCAGCACTTTGGGTTCTGTGAAGTGGAAACCCAGCTGATAAACAGGAGAAGTGCTGTGTGCATTACATTTACATTTACGGCATTTATCATTAGAGTGAACTGACATGCACTAATTATTAGAGATGGCACAATACCACTTTTTATTTGGAGGGCTAGAATATGGGCTGCTAGCGGCCTTGTTTTCAAACTAATAAGCTGTTTTTAACTGAAACCCTGAGCTAAACAGCGGCTATTATGCTCCAATTGCTCACTCAGCTACTCCACTGGAAGAAATCCACAGCACTGGTAACAACCCTGGTATTTCAGGCCAGAGGTGGAATAGGACTGGACAGGATTCACTCACTTCTTCCCTCCAGCAGTTTCTGCTGATGCTGGCCTAATATGAGGTTCTTATATCGGGTCAGTGCCATCTCTACAGTAAATCAATGTGGAAGTAAAAACCTTTTAGCCCTGTAGTGGTAAATTTATAGGATGATGATAATTTGTTGTTAATGTAATAAAATGTAAATCCAAGTCACTCTGGCCCATTTTTATTTGTGAAGTCCTCAATAAAGTAAAAAGCAAGCGCTTTTTTGCAAAAATTAAATGGAAAGATATTGATTTAATAATGACAAAAGTATTGGGACGTCTGACCATTACACCGACAGCGAAAGAAATTGTATTCAAATATACTCGGGTTGATCCCACTCTTTGCCATTATAACAGCTTCCACTCTTTTTGGAAGGCTTTCCACAAGATTTTGGAGTTTCTGTGGGAATCTGTGCCCATTCGTTCTGTCAGGCACTGATGTTGAGGTTCTTTAAACTGTGTCCATGAAGTTGGAAGCCTGGTGCTGCAAAATGTCTTGGTATGCTGAAGCATTAATATTAACCTTTACCGGAAGTAAGTGTTCCAACACTTTTGTCCATATTGTCTCTCTGGTAATTGGCTGTATTGACTTTATAATAATTAATAATACAATACAGTTCATCATAAAGCCTGATGTATACCAGACTTACCATGCGGCGGCCAAAACCATTGTTCTTAATAAAGGTGCTGGCCTGATGTTTGGCATACACGCAAGGCATTGCTTAACAACTTCTAACACCACTCAATTTCTCTACAGGGTACAACACACCACTCAGCATTTTGCCATTACTGCATTACAGAATGAGACTACAGAAGCCATAGCAGATTTGTAGCAACTTGAACGTGACAGTGAAAGCTAGTAAATTCTAAAGACTTTTAGATAAACAGAAAGTGCTACTTCGGGTTGGCCTGTACCAAATGGGATAAACAGAAATTATGTTGAATCTTTTTCAGTACACACGAATCTGGCATTTATCTATACCGTGACATCTGTGCTGTAGTTGTTTCTGTTATGTGGTTTCGTGTGCCAGTGGCCTTCAGATTTCACCACTATTTTTATTTTTTTAATTATTATTTTGCATGGCAAAAAGCATTTCATACCATGTTTAATGGTGTATGTGACAAATAAAATCTGAACCTGAATCACTATGGAGAAAGGTATTGGGACACCTCACCATTACACCAACAGGGACTTTAATGACATTGCATTCAAATATATAGACTTTAATATGGAGTTGGACCCCTTTTGCAGCTATAACAGCTTCTACTCTTCTTGGAAGGCTTTCCACAAGATTTGGGAGTTTATGTAGACATTTGTGTCCATTCATTCTGTAGAGCATTTATTAGGTCAGGAACTGATATTGGACGTTCGTTCCAGTTCATCCCAAAGGTGTTGGATGGGGTTGAGCTCAGGCCCTGTGTGGCTTCACACTGAACTCCTCCACCCATGTCTTTATGGAGCTTGCTTTGTGAACAGGGGCACAGACGTACTGGAATACAAAAAGTTTTTCCACAAACTGCGTCCACAAAGTTTGGTCCGCAGAAGCATTAAGATTATTCACTAATTTAGACGTTTAAAATACTTTTGTCCATATTGTGTGCCTCTAATTTTAGAGGCAAAAAACCCCACTATATTTGCTCTAAACTTTTTCTCTCACTCCCCCCGCCCCCTCTGTCTCTTTCAGGTTGGTCTCCTCTATTCATGCCATTATGGCCACTACAGCTGGGATCATTGTGGTGTCCTCATGCAGGGGCAATGTGATAACAGACAGGTAAGTCAACCATTCCCATAATCCACCTCTGCCCACACTAACCTAGTCATTAGCTCTGTCCTGCTGGAGGGACCATTAATCTGTATGTATGTGTGGAAAAGACAAGACTGTTCTGATCTCATGGACTTAGTTCAACTCTGTAGCCACTGAATATTATTGTGTTTGTGTTTGTGTGGATAATGCATGTAGATACTGCTCTGGGAAAATGTTCAGTTTCTCAGGTTTGACCTTAACTGAACAGCTTTGCCTCAGTTTTTAAGAACTGCTGACAGTATTTCTCCTAATTTCCAAATAAAAATATTATTCAAAGCAGAATTTTAAAGGAAATGACAAAACATCAAAATAAGAGAATTATTTGCAGTGTTTAAAAATTAAAAGGAAGAAAACCCAAGAAAAAAACAGTTTGACTTTAAGAACTGGATAAACAACGCTTTTTTGTTCTTACTGTATTTATTAAGATTCTTGGAAATATCACTAATATTGCAGGAGAGCAGAGGAAGTGCCTTTTTAACCAGCATCTTCAAAATGAAAACCTTTTAGACGAGTCTTGGCAGGGAACAAGGAAGATTATTTTTTTCAGCCACTTAAAACCACTTTAAAGGATTGTAATATGAGTGATATCCCATAGTCCAATCTCACGGTCAAGCCATCGCCAGTCGATGATACTTCGATTGTGGGAGGATGAGGCACAGTACCAGGCAAGCCTATTTAAAAACAAACGCAGAAACACCACAGAGACTTTGAACTAGTCTGCAGTTAGCTTGTTCGATACAATGCAGGTATCGATTAATGAAGGAGAGTGGGAGTAGCCTAGTAGGTAAAACACTTGTCTGTGAACCTGATGACCACAATGTTGCAGGTTCGACCCCCACCTTCGACCACTGAGCAAGACACTTAATCCTCAGTTGCTCCTGGCGGACTGTCCCTGTAACTAATGCTTGTAAGTCACTCTGGATAGGAGTGTCTGCCAAATGCCTCCTTTACCCTTTAATCTAGCGACAATGTGTCTTAGAATATTTGTAGCTGATTATACATACATTATTATCATCAGATGAATCAGCTTAGTTTAAGTTGAGTGAATGTCAGCTGAATGTGTCTGTGTGCTGTAGGTAGTGCATAGAGTTAACTCACAAAGGCTGACAAATATATAAGTAATAGAGAACAAACCTTTTATATCACTTCACTTTTAATTTGATGTGACAGAGATTTATTAGACAATGAGGGGAAATTCAGATGAACTGTTATATATGCTGTATATAGGTGACTTGCATGAGGAGGGAGAGAGGGATGGAGAAGGAGGGAGGAACTGAGCTAGACAGAGACACCTACAGGGAGAGACAGACAGAGGCTGACGGAGAGAGACATAGCAAGGGAGATCGGGAGGGAGACGGAGAGAGAGAGAGACAGTGAAGGAGGGGGAGAGAGAGACAGGAAAAGAGGGAGAGAGGGAGGGAGAGAGAGAGACCAGGAAAGAGAGAGACGGGGAGGGAGAGAGAGAGACAGACAGAGGGAGGGAGAGAGACGGTGACCGAGAGAGAGGGAGGGAGGAAGAGAGACAGAAAGACACACAGAGGGGGGGAGCAATAGACAGAGAGAGACAGACAGACCGAGAGAGAGGGATATAGAGGGAGAGACCGAGAGAGCTGGGTCTGACATGTGAGAAAGCTGGAGCTGAGCAGTGAGTGAGACAGGGTTCAGAGAGCTGCAGTACAAGACAGTAGAGCTGTATAGTAGATTTGGAGATGCAGGTAATGATCAGGCACTAAATATCAACATCACCAAGAAAGACAAAATATGAAAAAAAGAGCGAAGAATTTCACACTGTTCACACTTTGTGCTGGCATGTCTTCACTTAAAAAAATGACAAAGATAAGAACACCTTGCAGATGATCATGTCACTGCTGTTGACTCACTTGCATGAGTAAAAGTGTAAAACAAGCTTTCTTAAGATGTTTATACTCAACTGATTTTTTTTTAAATTTTTTTTTCTTCATTTAGCGGAAATACATTCATTCAGTAGTGTTCTAAAGTGGGAATGAACCAGGAACACATCTGTCAGTTGCATTGCAGCAAGTTAGCACTAATAATATCATTTTTAAATGATAATCCTAATATAAGAATGAAACTATGTGAAAGTAAAGTTTTTAATGTGTCTTACCTGAGTTAAATGACCAGCTCTGTCCTTGAACAGAAAGTAACAATAGAAACCAGTGGGTTGATGCAAAATATAGACCAGTATCTATTGAATATCTTCATATTTTACAGAATATTTATTGATCATCTTTAATAAGAATTTTTTAAAGATCTGTTTTACTTTAATAGGTGGATAAACATTATTTTCTTATTCAAGAATTATCATGATAATTAGTGTCATCATTTTATTACCCAGTCCTAAATTCAACATCACTGAAGGTTGTGTACCAGCAATGGTGGGCTTGTCACCGGCATTACTGCCTTTTTTATGATAAAATAGTAAAATATTGTGCAATTTCCAAAGTGTAGAACAGGGAGATGTGAAACCAAAACGAATCTAATTGGATAAACACTGCAAACACTATAATAATTTTTAGTAAACATGCATATTGTTAATTGATACTGAAGGATTT
This sequence comes from Hemigrammopetersius urotaenia, assembly GCA_037974485.1. Taxonomy (NCBI): domain Eukaryota; kingdom Metazoa; phylum Chordata; class Actinopteri; order Characiformes; family Alestidae; genus Hemigrammopetersius; species Hemigrammopetersius urotaenia. The sequence continues at coordinate 101 of JBBPDC010151189.1, read as the reverse complement.
TATCCATCACGCGCACACACACACACTAGTGGTGCAACGGATCAAAAAATTCACGGTTCGGATCGGATCATGGTTTTAAGTCACGGATCGGATCGGTTTTC